>VZUI01051409.1:0-33543 GCA_013401135.1 Cettia cetti
GGGTGTGGTGGTTTCTCTGCAGTTTGTGTAACACAGTTTTGCTATAATAGGCAAAGGTGCTCCATGAAGATGTTTAAACCATAGATCATAACATTCAGTCTCTGACAATGCCTCGCTCTAAACGGGGGCTCACTGTCTCAGCCAATTATGGATTTAAAGCTTCAAATAAAGCCTAATGTAATGCAGTTAAAGGAAGTATCTATTTTTAGTATCTTCTCTTAGCTTAAAAAGTAAGCATTGTTTGTTATTGGTTGTAAAAAACAACCATTTTTTTACATTGTTGTTGGTTGTAAAAAAACAACCCAACCGAAATTATAGTGTGACCTGCAGGGAAAAAAAACCAACAAGCACAACCAGAGAAATGTAACTTATTTCAATAAATATAATAAATACCCTCTTCCAATGCAATCCTGAATAAAAAGATAATTAAAGATGCAGGTTTGTTTCAAAAATGTCATGCAGAATTGTTTATATAGAAAATTACACAAATCAAAAAAGATTATTATATTGATCATTTATTTGCCACATCTTTAATGTAAAATAGTTTTTGTTGAATTTCATAAACCCATATAGTCTATAAAAATTTTAATCATATGCTGTTTAGTAGTCCTGCATTTCTTAAGAATTTTGAATCACCTGCCCCTCCTTCACAACAACCTTCAAAATTATACCTTACTGTAGATTTTTTCCTATCTTCAAATGTTTGTGATACTGTATATGCTATTTACTACTATTTTTACAGTGGATAAAATTGTATTTCTTGGTTGAGCATCTTGGAATCAGTAATTTGTCACTAGTTATAAAATATGAAATACTAATTATAATAAGTGCTTTCTAGGAATTTATAGCCTTTACTAGAAAGGGGATCTGGCAGTGGCTGAAATGAAAGACACATAGACAGAAAGAAAATAGAAAAGTTGTTTGCTTCAAATATTTGTCAGATCTTTTTTGACATGATATATGGTAAAAGAATTAAATATACTCCAGAGTAATTTTATTACAATAGATATAATACTCAGAGGCTTATCAGGTTGCTGACATTTCTACGTAAATGAAAAATTTATCCTTTTAGTCTTTAAGTAGAAAGACTAAAAAATATGTCAAGAGTGGGTTGAAGTGGATCTTTGACAGTTCTTCATATATGCATGATATTCTATCCCTGTTCATATGATTTGGTGAACTCTCCAGTCTTCTACCATCATCATCAGGACTCTTGCAAATAAGGAAATGCAGACAAAGCTTAGGAAATCTGATTTGGAACACGGAATTTCTTCCAGAGCATTCATATTGGCAGATTTAAGGAAGGAGTGCTGTAATCCAGAATTCCTGGTTTTACTGCACATCCTGAAGGCATGGCAGTGAACTGCTCTGTGCAGAGAAGCTCTAGACTTTGGGCACAGAGCACCTACAGGAGCAGTTGTACTTTCGGACCTTGAACAAAGACAGTCCAAGTCAGCAGTTGTGTTGTGCCTCTCACAGCAAGAGCAGTATAATGGCTGTGACCAAAACCCCCCACATGTGCCTTTATCCAAGACTGTACAGTATTAAATTTTGCACAGGGATTGGTTACAGCAGAAGCATGGACAGTGGAATTTCCAATCCAGCAAGGCTATAGTTTAGCAGATTTATTACAGTGTCTGCTATCAAACCTATGGTTTCATGGGATTGTGCCCCTCTGTTCCCAGCACATTCATGAAGCATGAAGTACTCCTGCTTCACCGTTGATAATTTTACTTTCCACAGCCTCATTCAAACTTGGTAATAGTGAGAAAGCCCATCAATTTAAAACTAAATCCATCTGAAAGTACATGTTTGCTTCACCTAAATGGCTTCTATTTCTTCCACTATTTTTACAGTATTGTGTTTATTAGTTTTGTATATGGTAGGTAATATATTTTTATAGATAACCATATAAACATACAGTCTTATTCAGCTGTGGCATCTTTTCATCTATGTGCTAATACATGTAATATATAAGAGAAAATAGTTTAGGCAGTGGACAAAACCCATTATATTATAGGACAACTGGAAGAAAAATAACAGTTTAATGACAGCTATTTTTATCTTCTTTATCCTATTTCCCAGTATAATTATTTCTGGATCAGTGTCCTCCTTTTTGCATGCTGGCTTCTGTGAAGATACTGATTTTTTTTTTTTCCTTTACTCTAATGTTTCCTTTCAATTTGTTTTCCCCAACTTGCACAGCTGCATTTTTCTCCATTTTTCACAAAAGTATTTATAGCATTAAAAAAAATTAAATGCTTATATTATTTTAATTTTGACATGTCAGCCCTTTCTTCACAACAGTAATGGTATTCCTAATTGAATCTTTAACGGTATTTCCCTTTGCAAATACTACAGTTGTAGAAAATTAGATACAGATGCTGTTCCTCTCAGTTTAATCAGTGTGTTGGGTCACAGTGGCCTTAAGTTCTTAATATAAATTCAGCTTTCTAAAGTCTGAGTGCTTGAGTGGATGGGAAGAAGGATACTTGTTCTATTTGAAATGCCTTGAGGTCTATGGGTGAAACTGGTGATCAGGGGACGAAAACCATTGTGTATAATTTCTGAACTGATAAAGTGGTAATATTGTGTTTTCTCTAGGACATATATGTAACCTGGGTTGGATAAAAAGCAGCCCAATTAATTTTTGCCAGAGACTGCAATTCCACTGCTTATACATTCTATACTGGACTTATTTTTATGCAATTTTTCACTCAATGTTTATGTGAGTAGAAGTGTCCATCACCAAACTCTAAACTTTTACCCAGGTAGCCTTTGCTTTAAAGGTAGTGCCTGAAAAATACAGCAGTAGTAATTTTTGATTGACTTTTGCCACCTTTTATTATGTCCAGTGGGTTCCATCCTCCTTTGTATCCCATCAAATGTAGTGTCTCTCTGTAGACTCATCATTTTACATTTTTACTTCTGGTTCAGCTTACCTGCCTCAAAATCTGAAGTTATTTGTGGTGTATTTATTTGGGTATACTATTTTAATTTTAATATTAATGAGTGCAAACCTACAAGAACATATATTTAAGTTCACATAAGTGCAAGAAAATTGATTAATGAGAAATAACTAGTGTATGTAAATCTTGCCTCATGAGAAAACTGCAGCTGACAAGAAGATACGAGAGTCTATTAATGGCCAAGCTCTTACTAAAGTTTTTTTTTCATGTACAATTTTTCTATAAAAGTCCACACTAGTGATGAAGGATAAGTTATAGCAATAGCCAGTTGGAAAAATTATGATAATAAAATTTCTTATTCATGACTTTTTATTAAAACAAATACTCTGAGAGAATTCTCCAGTTCTGCCTCTGCTGCAGTGAACTTTGGACTTCTTCCTATGAGGAGCATCTGTAGGCTTTGGAAGTTTGCTGACCGAGGTCTCCTAAATAAGGGAATGTGATCTAAACCTGCTGTAAGGCCTCTGTCTTTACAACAGCAGCTCTGAACACTTGCCATGTCCTATTATCTGGGCTCCCCTTAACCACAGATCAGGAAAACTCTCTTGGAAGGTTGCAATAAAGATAAAGTTTTGCAGGAAACATCTGTGTTTATGGATTTTGTTATATTTCAGAAATCCAAATGTCAAAATCTATTGCAAAAAGCCTTTGTCTTTTCTCAGTCAAAGGTAATTATGGTGCTGCCTTCTTTGTCATTCTTTTCTCTTATGTGTCTGCCTTTCTGACTTAGATGATGTAGCTTGCAGAAGTTTATGATAATCTGAGTTTCTACAGTGCTGGTACAGTTGGCTCTTGAGGTGTTTCTGCATAACAGCCTTCATTGACGTGGTAATGCTTATCTAGTGAAGCTTGAAAATTATTAATCAAATGCCTCATGGGAATTGCCAGCTTTCCTCAATAATGTATTTTTTAAACCAATGGCAGATTTAACAGCTAAATTTCAATCAAAAATTCTTTCTGTGGGAGTATTGTTGAATGTCTGTCAATTTCAGCAACCAAAGACTACTAAATAATCCCAGTTGTCATTGTCTGACAAGTAGCTTTTTATCAACAGATAAAAATACTAGTGGTAACATTTCTACCCTAGTAAAATGGTGTTCTGATTATTTCCTATGTCCTAAAAAAATATATGTAAAACCCCCATAATTGCTTACTTTTCCTTTGTATTATTATAATGATAATGATAATTATCTTCTCTTTTGGTATATCTGGTATAAGAAAAGAAACTATATTCTTTCATAAAATCCTATAATAATTTAAGTTGAAAGGATCTGCTGGAGGTAATCTCTTCTAGCCCCATGCTCAAAGGTTGGATCTAGATTCAATGTCAAATCAATTTGCTTATGCTCAAATCTACCTCAGCTTTGAGTGTTTCCAAGGATAGACTTGCAGAACCTTTTTGGCTAGTGTGTTCCAATGTTTGACCAATCTTCCCATGAAGTTTTATTTCTACTTATCTAGCTGGAATTTCTGTTCTTGCAGTTTGTTCTGTTTATTTATGTTTTATATCAGTGCCTGTTTACCAGAAAGTAGAGGAAAATATTCCCCATGTATAACAAAAAACATATCTAGAATTGGGAGGAAAGGTTTGTTTTGTGTTTAGTCTTTCTGTCCTGCACCAAAAGTTCATCCTCTCATCAGAGAAACTCTTGCTGTGTGTGAAATGGAACTTTCCAGTTGGTCAGAGCATGGTGCTGACAACACCAAGTTTGAGGCCCATCCATCCCTGTATGGGCCATTCACTTGAGAGTTGGACCTGGTGATCCTTCTGGATCCCTTCCAACTCCAACTCTTCTGTGATTCCTCCTGTCCTCTCTGATCTGCCTTGCACATGCAGATGCTGCCAGCCTGCACGAGGTACCTGAAACACCAGAAAGAACACAACACAATCAGCATTTGACACATTGAACAACAGGAAATAATAACAGTCTGTGTGACAGAGTTTAGCAGAGAATGTGAAATTACAGAGGGAAATGGGAAAGGAGTGGGGCACAATAATGACAGAGTAGCAATGAGCCTCTTTTAGGCCACAGTGCAATTTCAAAAATATTCCTACTGAATGTACCCTGAGTACTTGATGGGGAGAAAGTATTCTTGGAAATAACAGTAATAAAAGAAAACACGTTTTTTTCTGTGTCTCTAACAAATGCAGATCCCTAACAGCACAATGTCATTTCTTAGGAGTTGACCTGCTGCATCCATCTCATTCGTTTTCCTGTCTCCATCTGCTGGAGGCAGTACTGCACGGTGCCTGCGCTCACGGGTGGTTACCCAGGCTTTGAGACTGCCTTAGCACACAGCTAAACTTGCATGTTATGCAACAGATCAAATGTGTGCTACAGCCAATTAAGATACTTTGCATAAAGGCCATATTGGCTTAATTCAAATTATTGCAAAAATCCTATTTTCAGCTTCCTTTGCCCTATAATATATAGGCACAGTCTTGTGGAAAGTAACATTCAAAATTAAATCTATTAATTTTAACTGTTAATACATCACTGATTTTTATTAATTGTTTTTTCTTCATAGCATTAATTAATTGTATTAGTACTAATGTTCACTTATTAAATAGTTCACAAAAAATTATTGCAATAGGGATCTTTAAAGTTTAGCAGTTTGGTTATGACTACAGCAGCAAATATTGTGGAATTTCACTCATAAATTCCCTAAATTAGAGGCATTAGTGCTTCAAAATTGTCCCAATAAAACAATAAAATGTTTATTATTTTCCATACCCTTATCGAAGTTACTTTACCTTTTATGCCCACTATATACCTTCATTTGCAAAGTTTGGTTGTGTTGTTTGTTTTTTTTTTAATTATCCATTCTATTTTGTAGGTACAGGAGAAAGTGGGGTTTGACATCTTTAGCTCACGGGTTGAGATTTGCCTAATTACTGGTGATCAGCTGTTCTAGAGGCACTAGAAATTCCTGGCTGAAAAGCTGCCAGTCTTAAAGTTTGCTTTTATTGTGGTACACCAGAATCCGAGTTTGACACAGTGTAGAGAACAAGTCAAGAAGAATATCTTTGTGCTCACCTTTACTCTGCCATATTTTACTGAAATCTGAGAAAAAACTATATACACAGCTGCATGTGAATCCAGCCAGCCATCTACTCAGCTCTTGCTTGAACTTCCCAGCTTATTTTTACTTTTATCTGAACATGGTTATGTAACTTTTGCTCATTAGGAGGACTGATGCTGATTTTTTTTTAAGATTAGCAGTCTGAAAATTTTATTACTTATTTCAAGATGAAGATCAAGCTACTATTTATGTGCTTTCTTCTATCTGAACTATGCTGATCTATGACCAAAATCAAGTTTTGATGGGCATTCATTATATGAGGATTTGTTTATTTTGATCCAAAGTCAGTAACAATGATACAATGATGTTTAAGATATGAAGAAAATTACATTGATCTTTTATTGCCTTGTACTGAGTTTTTCAGTCTATTTTAACAATCAACTAAGTTGGATGTTATATAAGCAACTGAAATGCAGATTGCCTTCATTTAAATGTGTATACTACAGGCAAGTGTAGTAATTTCCTCCTACTCTGCAAAACCCGCCCCATCTGAATCCTTGCATAATTCCTAAAATATTGTCATTTCATGTAGCAAGTCTCAATGTTGTGATTATCTTGCTAGCAATATTTTAATACTCCAGAAAGTTTTACTAAGTTTTTCTAAATCTTACTGTCAATTTTCCATTTCCATTTCCATTTTCCATTTTTTCCCAATAAGAAATGCATCTTTAAATTTTTTTCCAGAATCAGAGCCCCCAAAAAAAAAAACCCAATAAAATCCAATTTTATGAAACTTTGAAGAATAAGCTTAAGTGCAGTTCAATAAAATCATTAGTTGATCTACAGTACAAAGACATGATTAACTTGCAATCTGTGGAGTGGAACTACTTTGTCTTTTGTAGTACAACTCTACCAAAAGAATTGGGGTGGGGGAGGTTTAATGTGTTTTTGTTTTCCCTAATTTTTTCAGTTATTTGGATGATTATTAGGGCATACAATACCTAAATTTCCTGAATAATGGCAGAGATAACGGAAGAAGAAAAACAGATCTTTTGGGATAGTTCTGATGGTGCATAAGAACATGATTAAAACTAAAAACATGTTTGCAGATGGACAAAAAGAAAAATGTTTGACCTTTTTGGCATGTCTTGAATGTTTGATGTGTACAATAACATCTGTAACATGTACTTCATTCCCTGGAATTATTTCTTTAAGCACACAGGTATTATGTTCAATACAGGTGAACATACCTGTGTGTATTCAAGTTAATTGATTTTTCTCAGCTTCAATTCCTCTAGGTTATGGTCTTTTTTTAGTTCTTGCAAGTGATAAATTTGTCAGTTTTGTCAGAAAATACAGTTTAGGTACTGAAAATTCATTCTTGCGGTAAATGAGAGAGATTTTTTAATTCTAAAACTGTGTTAATGGGGCAGAAGGAGACCTGCTAATTCAGAATAACTTTTCCTTATTTAAAGAAGACCTCCATTATGTGAGAAGACTTAGACTTCAGGAGCCTTTGCAACATAAGCAAATTCTCCTTACAAATCTTTCTCCCCCTCGTTTCTGAACAATGACTATGAGGGAACTCACCGGGGGTAAGTAAGCAAGCATTGGATGTTAGTGTTGGTTTTATTTTGGAACTCAATAATATAATCACTAGTATTAACAAAATTGTCTTCTGCTTTGAAATGTCCAAACTGAAAGCTAAAACATAATTCAAGGAAAAAATACCCCTACAGTAATTAAATTGGAATTCTCAACTTTATCACATTTTGCTCAAGATTTCAACTCAGTTCTCCTGATCATTTGAAAACATCTAAATTTGTTGCTTAGTAAAAATAAGGTAAGGCTTCCCCTACTGGTCTGTTTTTTTACTTTTTGTAATGCAAGTAAGTTAAGCTACAGATGTTTCATACACAATTTTCCTGCCATTTTATTTATGACCTTGAATGTTAAAAAAAACCCAAACAAGCCAGCGTTCCAGAACTATTGTACTACATTTCCAATTCTTGTACCAATCAACTGGACTGTTGATGCATTGCCATCCTTCCCTCCTGCAGGCTATGTTAGCTCCAAAGTGTCCAGTTGAAAGAGTCACATTCTGGCATGACCAGAATGGAGCATGTCTGTAAGATGCTCAAAGTGTCATGTGACTAATGAAACTCATTAAGGCACTCAAGATGAGAATTATGCAGAGATTTACTTGATTCTAGCTGTAATTATATCATCACAAAATATTTTGAGATAAATAACCTTTGTTTGTATCACTAGATAGGGTCATGGAATGGGAATATGTGGAGAATTTTTCGGTACTCAGGAGCACAAGATGTTGTTTTTACATCTTTTATTTAAAACATTCTCATTACTACAATTTTCAGAGCACATATCTTTTTCTTGGTCATGGAAAAAAATTGACAGCAGAAGTTCACCAATAACAGCAAAACTTCATCACATTTGGGTTTATAAGCTGTTTGCCCACTGCCAGGAGTGGGCAAAACCTGCAAACATGTCTTTAGATCTGTAGTTATTCTTTTGTCAGATGATGGGCAGCAACTTATTTGGAAGGAGAAATTTCATTCATGGCTGCCAGAAGTATCTGTGGAGAAAGATGAGTGGAGTAAGTGAGGCTTTTCTGGTGAATGTGTAGGACTAGAACCTAACTTGGGATAGTTAACACTTTCTCTTGGATTTTCAGAGAGCATTAGAAATTGATTCTCTCCCTTCCTTCCAGTGGGAATAAGAAAATCCTTGGAAAGGAAAGCCGTATATGATATCTAGAGTACATGAGGGGTATGTATTTTAATAATCTTCATTTATAAAATCAAAATATATATTTTAAAAAAATTTTAAGAAGTCACTTAAGAATCCAGTGTACAGAGTTCTCAACAGTTTTTTGCTGTCTTTCACTTTTAGCTTCAACTCCTGCTAACAAGTATGATTTCCTTTATCAAGCCTTGGACAGGTGACTTTAAAAATTAGTAGGCTTGTTAGCCACAGCTCATGTCTTTCAACTATCTTTCAAGTCCTTCTGGGTAACCACACTTGATCATTTTCTTTACACCATTTGAGTATGAAGTGTTGGCTGTGAGTGACCATGTACAGATGGATGCTGTTCAGCTGGTTTTGTCCTAGTTTTGAGGATTTCCATGGCTGGAGATAGAAAGTCCCATTTAATTGGTCTCAGTTCAGTCATGGAGCACAAGGCAGAAGATGCAACTGGAAAATACTTTCTTCTGTTGCATTAAATCTGTCTGATAGGATGCCTTGGTACAAGTTCTTCTCTTGAATGACCCAGGCCCAATGATAGCAAAATAACTTTCCTGTTGGTTTCTAAATTGAATCTGAATTAAGAAATCCAGAAGTAAATTGCTCTCTCAGATGTATGTTTATGATATTGCCACCTCTTCCTTTCTTCTTTTTTTCTCCCCTATGAGGACATCATTTGGTATAACATGACCTCCAAAATAAGCGTAACCAAATAATTGGAAAGATATTTTATTTTGGAAGCAGTGGAACTAAATTAAGACTTCATTTTGTACAATGAAGGCTATGTAGAAAAATTTGGCAGTATTCTGGTTCTGAATTTGAGAGACTTCAATGGAATATGATTTCCAGGTTGCAAGACACTCTACTTTTTAGTTACTTCAAATAATATTTCTGAATAACCCATTGCTTCTTAACATCTCAAAGTTGGTGTGATTGCTAAGCAAAAAGAAAATATCTTTAACAACTAAGCATGTTGTCCAGCATTGCTGAAGATGAAGAGAAGCATTTACTAAAGAAAGATCTATTTAGGTGCTTTGACGATACAGTCAGATGTTTAACAGAATTATTTAAAGGCAATTTAGACAGCAGTATCTACTTCCCACTGAATTTCACTTAGTCACTTCTATAAATCCCATATGTATCTTCTACATCTTTAGGCACTTTAAATATCTGGCCCAAACAGAGTTGAAAATCTTTTAAAGCTATAGGCAGACTTCTGTTTTCTGCTGCTGGAAGAAAATCACATTTTAAAAGCTAGTCCTCAAATTAACAAGAATTTCGGCCTTGGAGACTGTTGTTCAATGGGGATATTAAAATTATTTGTGACATTTAGTCAGTGTGGCCTGGTAGAAACATCTGTGCATATTACTTTTCACTAACATAATTAATTTTGTAAGAAATGTAACCATAACTGCAGTGCTTTCATCAGCTTTTCTTTTTCTCATTTCTTTTTCTTCTTTCAGAAATTGGACTATTAAATGTTGCTGGCTGCATACCAATTCTAATATTTTCTAAAATTAAATAATCATAAATCTAAGTAAGTATAGCTATTTCCTAGTAGGAACGAAATCTGCTAAGTAACGAACTCCTACAGAATGGGAGACATAAATTTGTGTTTGGTGTTTGCTTTTTCTCTTGAATATATATTAAGCTTTTCTACTTTTAAGCTTACACAGCAGTAGGGACCAGGGATGAGTAAAGCCCCCACTGCAATGTTTTTATTCTAAAACAAGTATCCAAATAATTTTATGGATTTATTTAACAGACCACTCATATAGCCAACACAATGGGAAGCTCATCTTCACATATACTCAGCTGTTACAATGACAGCACAGAAGGGCAGAGTGGACAGTGTTCTTCTTTCTAGTCTCAGTTGATGTTACCATTTGTTTTTCTTAATATTATTCAACTGAATGCATGGAATAGGGTTGCAGATGCATCATATAATGCTAAATCTGTGTGCAGTAAACACCTCTCTTCATAATAAATACAAATCTTCACTCTTAAAAACGTAGATAAGTTTAATGGGGATGCTGCTATGGTCTCAGGCCAATACTGCTTATTCATTTTTTAAACACCTATTCTTATAACAAATCAATTCATATAAAACCTAGAAACTTAGAGCCTTAACATTAATACTTTAATTTTGAGCTTTCAGGCTAGGGAGTTTTCCTTAATATTAATCATTAAGGGTGTTTAAAGATATAATTTCATATAAAACACAGAGCATTATTCATGGCTGGTTGGTACCTGTGTTTCTGTAAAGAAAATCCTGTTTGCAAGATTATTAATGAAAAGGTAGCACATAAATTTGACAGCAGGTGAATAGGCCTGGTAAATACTTGGATGCTTCCCAATAGGTTTTGGGATAATCTATTCAGGAAATGAAAGATATAAGAGGTAACTCCAGTGATGGAGGTAAATTAACTGAAAGACGTAAAGATAGAACACATAAAGCAACAGCACTTAGTAGTTTTTAAGCAGGCCAGTAGCATTTCTCCTGCATACTCATGTATAAAACAGAAGGTGGTTAAATAATCATGTCTTGCAAAACACTTTGCTAGAAGAAATAATAATGTATTGATCATTTGCACGTAAATATAGAGTTGGAAATGTTTTAGCAGTTACAAACAATGTGTGGAGGAGGGTCTACTGAGAGAAGTAGCTTATGGATGATATACAGTGATAGTAAGTGACCTTATTAACTCTTGTCAGCTGCTCTTGGATGCTTAGGGCACAAAGAGGTTCCTTTTTTATTTGTGTTGTTTCTTTCTCTGCTGTATTTTTTAAACATGATTGATCATTTGCAAATGATTCTGTGGCACTGTGAAACATTCTGGAAATCATTATTAATAAATTGAAACTGAACTCTACAATAAATTTTATCTAGCCCAGATCTTACAACTCTTGTGTTAACCATTTTTTAGAAAACTCTGGATAAAAATGAAATAACTGTTAACTTATTGTGACTGAAGTAGGCATTGCCCTCCCTTATGTGCCCTGACAGAGATGCATTTAAATAAAAACCTAGATGAAAAATGGTTATGAAAAAAAGAGTGGAATACAGTAAGTTGGACAATCTTGGATAGGGCAGGATGCAACACATTGCAGGTTTAATGTCTTCATGCACTTAAATGCTCTGGTGTCTGATATGCAGGGGTTCCTGGTTCCTTCTGACATGCAGGATGAAACAGAAGCACTGTAGGGGTTTTTAGGGAAAGAGCCTTGTCCTATCCTTTGAAATCTACACTGCAACTGTACAATATCCAAAATCTACAAGAATAAGCGGCTGGTGCTTTCATGCTGGGAGTGATTTGACCAGACATAAAGAGCTCTAGATTGGTCTACCAGAGATCAGCATTGATCATGGCAAATGTCTATCTGCTAATTTTAATTATTAATGACTTTAAAGGACTGGCTGAAACTGATTTATTTTGGTAGTCTACCAAGAGTGATGAATAAAACTCAGCATGGAAAGAAACTGATTACAAGAACAGTGTTTCTAGGAGTGTTATATTCTGTGCTCACAGTACAAAGCAAAATACTTCTAATGTATTTATTTTTCAGAGTTGAAAAAGAATTTGATTTATCCTGCATCAGAATGTATATATAAGAGCTGACATTTTCATAAGGCTGTTGCTGATTTCATGGAAGAAACACACTTGATTCCAGCTAATATAATCTATTTTTGTAACAGACATTTGGGTCAATCTGTTCTCATACAAATTTTTAATAAACACATTCTTTCTCCCACCCAGTGCAGTCAGAATAGATGAGGAAATGTAAAGCAATTGGGCAAGCTAGGAGCATTTCATCTTTACATTTCCAAGAAATGTTGTTATTGTTTACTACTACATAGTGTGAGGACAATAAAAATAAATCCTACTTTTTTATTGTATTCTATGAAGTTTCAGGGCACTGTTTAAAAACTCTATTTTCAGAGCTGAAGGATAAAAGCTGGCACTTCTGCCAACAGATGGCTAAGGATGTTGTTATCCTGTCTGCATGTGCAAACAAAGATTATTGCAATCTCATTGCCTACACCTTGCTTTCAAACTTTGGCCTTCCTTTTATTTACAAAGCTGCTTATTAAACAACATAGGAAGTTGATTTCAATGTGCCTCTTTTTTAACGAGGGTTGTAGAATATAAATGAATTAGGGTTATGTTCTGAAACCATTTTATCTTATGGCAAGATTTAATAGGAAGTCCATGTAATTAAAATGAAGAGTTGATTGCCAACTTTGGATCTACTCTAATATATTTGGTTAACTTAGAGCTAGTGTTAAATTTTTCAGTAATTGAAAAGTGCTATTGCATTTAAAATTATTTAGCAATTGTTGCACAGTTTTTAAATTTAATAACCTAACCAGTTTGGCTAAAATTACTCAAATCATTTGAGTTTCTAATACATTTCAGATTACTCAGAGCAATCTGTGAGCTTGAAGAGTCAGTTCCACAAACATCATCAAACAGCTTGTGTCATTCTGCACTTTATAAAATAAAAGACAATTGAATACCTTCATGAAGGACTTGCCTTCATGACAATCAGAGAGTAGAGAGAAACAATTGCAGGGACTGAAGTCTGTTGAGTGTGTTTGTGTGTGGATTGGCTTGGGTTTTCTGCTTTGGTTTTTTGTTCCTTTTGGATGTGGGGCTGGTTGGTTTGTTTTCTGGGGCTCTCTTGGATAAGGGAAAGCATATTTTTTTCCTGATGCAGAAGAATTTTTTCTGGAGATCAAAGGTTTTGATTATCTCACAACAAAAATCAAGCCTCAGGATTGTATTAGATTCTGGGGAAAGTGATGTCTATCCACTACATGGCTTTGCATGGAGAAATGACTGACATACTCTGATCAGGAAAGCTTCAGAATTAGAGAAGCTGTGCCAATGTGCTTCTCAGGAAAACATTTGTGTACCAGAGCCAAATAAGAGGTGTGAGTTATTTAGTCTTAATAATAGCTATTGAAAAAGTCTCAATGCTCAATTCTGTTTTCACAGAACCCATGTGTTGATAAATCCCAATTTTAAGCCTTTAAGTAACAGAAGCTCAATTTGACTCCAAGATGCATTTTGCCCAGATCGTTATTTTTTGAGCTATTTTAATTAAAAGAAACTAGGGCCTGAAATTCTGGTGTAAGCATGTAGTGGGGGAAAACCCAAACAAAAATCCCAACATTTTCCTCCCTGCATATTCTGTTTTGATTGACAGGATGGGGTGAGAAAGGAGAGGAGGAGGAAGAGCTTTTCTAATGAGTAATTTGATGATTCCTGTATATGGAAGTACTACTGATATTTTTTTCTGGAGGGGTTTTCTTGGGGGCTGAGAACTAAAAGTTCTAGCATAAATCTATGTAAAAAGCACTGTGTCATACTGTCACATGACAAAGGCAATTCACAAACAAATACCAATTAAGCAAAGTATTTACAGGAACAAAACAGAGAAGGCCTCCTAATTGTCTAAATGAGGTGCAGCTCTCCTTTTCTGTGGCTGACCAGGGAAGGGAGGGGTGAAAAGCAGAGCCTCAAGAAGTCTCTGTAGCTTTCCTGAATCACTGCAGATAGAAGTTCGTCATCACTGTCTTTTAATTCTGTTTTGGCCTTTTAGCTGCTGGTTTTTTCAATACTAATTTAGGGGATTTTTAGCATTTTATAATATACAATCCAAAGTATTGAATAAAAAGTGGCAATGTAGCAGTGGTTTTGTGCATTTTTGCACTGCATGCAGCCCATGTCAGTATCTTTGTTGGTTACCTTGGAAACTGTCATGGGGAGATGTGATTGGCTGCATCCTCCAATTGATTATTATAGTCGTGGGCAGTTTCAAGTGCCAGACATCTCATAGGTTGCACAAGTAAGTAGCACTAAATGATTCACAATTAAAGATTCTTTTATTTTGAAGTAAGCCACATGAAGCAGTACATCTGCAATGCCTTGGAAGTTTGACTGGAATGAGTAATGAATTGCAAATTTCCTCTTTGTAGAAACTATAGTGTTTTGGGGGATGTGCCTTGGTTTTTGGTTTGTTTGTTTTTGTTTTTGTTTTTTTTTTTTCTTCCTGGCTGTTTCTACTGTGGGACATGCACAGTATGTCTGAGAGGAAGGAGCAAACAAAACTCCCAACCCCTCCCTGCCACAACAAACCCAGAACCCCATACTGAAAGAATAAATAGTGTCTTAGATCTGTTACAAAATATAAACTTTCATTTTCTATTGTCAGAGGAATAGAAATTCACATCCCTTGAGCTGCTTACATGCTTCCCCTTTTTTATGTCTTAAGACCAGATATCAGAATTGTTTAATAGCCTGTTCTGCTCTCATTGATGAGTTGATGAATAGTGATAGCCTGCAGAGTGATGCATTCAATACCTTGATTGTGCTTTACATACATTATTTTCAACAATGTAGGAACACATATTTTGTTTTTAACTAAAAATCTGTTGGTGACTAAGGCCTCTTTATGTCAAATTTTCTCAGTTACTTTTGAAAAAAGCAACTTGTATAGCATAAAACAAAGTCATTGTCTTGGGAATATCTTTAGAAAGTCATGATTGATAATGTAGCTCCCCTATGCTTTGGTGTTGCCTTCAGTATCTGATTTTACTTGACCACTGCCTACAGAAATACCTGGTTTTAGTGAAGAGTTGATATCACATTGCAAAGAGTTAATGGCCCAAATTACTCTTGGATGCTTTTATGATTATATTAGGAGTAAAGAATGGGTTTAAAGTAAAACTACTGTACCATTTAGAGAGAGTTTTAATATCTTTACTTTTCAGCTGCTCCTTTCTTAGTCGCATTTCATTTGCATCCTTGAATGATGCCAGTATTCTCAGAAGTGTAGGCATTTTTTTAATTCAGAAAACAATGTATAGCTGTAGTATGTTTTCTCCTCTATGCTCAGCCCTGATAGCAGTGAATAGCAATAGAAAAGGCTGCCAAGGAGCTTTTTCAGTCTCCACCTTTGTAAGTTTTCAAGACCAGACTGGACAAACCCTGAGTGATCAGAGCTGATGTGGTTTTTATCAGGAGATTGTGCTAAATGACCACTGAGGTATCTTCCAGCCTGATTTATCCTATGCTGTGAACCATCTCACTGTGTCTTATTTCCAGCTAATGTTTATCTGACTGTAACTTTTAGCCATTGGTTTCCATTACTCATTGTCCTATTGGGGAACTTGTTGGTACTTCATGCCTTTCTCATTGTAAGTGAATACTGATATATAACAAGCAAACAAACTCCCAGCCTGTTTCAAGACTAGCAGCTGGACAGACACTTGGTTTGTCTGCCCCATAAGTAATTTGCTCTATTTTGCCCTGGATGGGACAAAATAAGGAAACTTTTATTAAAATGCATATATTGAAGTGGGGTGCAGAATTCCCCTTTTGGAGTTTTCAGTGGTGGCCACAGAGGTCTTATTTCTCAGTCTCTTATTTCTTGTTTCAAGATGGTCAAAAATACTCAAAGCAGATCTTCGCATCAGAAATATTCTGATCAAGTAATTCTCTGTGCAACTTTTTAAGCTATTATTTCTTGTGTAAAAAAACGAATCTGAAGTAAATTCTGTCGTATTTCTCACAACTTTGCTCACCAGATGGGCAGTGAGACTTTAAGCACAGGGAGCCAGACACGGGGATCTGCAGGGCTGCTCCAAACTCAGCTCAGCTGCAGCTACTATCACCATCACTAAGTCTTTTAAAGCAGAAAGTCTCAGGAATTTAAGAGCTAACCCTCCAGAGCAGTTAGATGCTTTTTTCTGCATGGATGGAGTACAATATTAAATTCTGCTTGGTTTTGATGCCTCGCAAAAAGTAAGTTTATTACATGTACATGATTACCTTCATCAACATTTGTAATCTTTTAAAAGAATAAAATCAAGATTTTAGTCCAGACCAATTGCCTCTAAAATAATTTAGCTAGGAATTAAATATTTTTCTATTATTTGTCAAACAGTTGCAGCAGCTTTCCTTTATGTTGCCAAGAACTGAAGTTGGGCATCTGGCCTGTGGTTACCTGATTCATCCCTTTTGGCATTTTTAGTATGGACACAACATTGCCTCTCTTCTGATCGTCTGGAGTTAATCCAGTTTTTCATGATATATTAGAAAGGTAATACTAGCAGACAGGAGATTGCCTCTGATTCCACTCCTTTATTACTCTTTGGGGGTTTCTTGTTTGTGCTTTGTTATTGTGGTTGGATTTTTTTCATATAAAGCATTATTTGTTGTGCTTTTTGAAGTTGTATCTTTAACTATTATAATATGAATTATATAATTTCTTACTGTATTTATACTGTGGCTAATTTTTTTCTCTCCTTTATAAAGGGTTTCTAATTTTAATTAAAAAAGAAAACTCCAGAATTTATTATTAATTAAAAATTACAGAATTGACCTAATCTTAGCAGTCTGACTTTCTGGGAGAGGATCTTAACTGAGACAGAGTGGATTGAGATGATTATATTTCTTATTAAAACATGAAGAATAGAGCTTATTAGAAGTTCTTTGTACCACTAGTCCTAAAATTAAACTTGAAAATTAAGGATATGCTTAAATATCTTAATATTTGGTGGGCTAAGGATAATACCTCTCTTTATCCATGCTGTGTAACTTTTAATTTCTATTACTTATTATCTCCTTCACTTTTTTTATTTCATCTAATTTCCACCATCACCTGATCATTGAAATGAAGATAGATGTGGTTCTGTTGAAGCAGTGATCCTGTGGAAGGGTCTGGTCTTCTCTGAAGGCCCAGTGGTGCTCATCAAGCTCTTGTCCTCTGGGAATCCAGTAGGTAAACGCTGCCCCTGGTGTTCCAAGCCTCAGATTACATCCAGGTAGGAATGCTTGGCTTCTCCCCCTGGGTGGAGCATCTCACAATAGGATGATGTAACTTTATCAGTCATGCAGTGAGACTTGATGGCCCATTAATGCAGATAGCCCCCCAGAGGGAGGGATTAGGGGGAGATAAGGAACACTGTCCCACTTATCTTAACAGTTTATGTAGATGGTAATAGAATACATACTTTTGGTTACACCTTACATTGTAACCTAAGACATTTAGCATCTCACTTACTGTTATTATTGATGCCTTATTAATGATTTTTTAGTCCTCTATTCAGAAAGTCTGCCTCTTATATGTAAAGGTTCAGGTTGCTTCATTCAACCTTTCTTTATTGAATATTATACAAATTCATATAATTAGCTTCTTACCAACCATCCAACTGTTTCCTTCATTGTAAGAGCTAAAAAATACAGTTTTCATTTTCTCCTCCTCCTTAAGATCTACTTTTCCTTGAATTGAACAAATATTTGCCTTTACTTGGTTTGCAGAAACTTGCTTACAGAACAGAGGAAGGATACTTGCCTCCTCCCCTTTGCTGCCCAAAGGTATGCTCAGACTAGCAATAATCTACAGTGTCTTAAAAGTCATAAAAACCACTTCTGCTAATGTAACATCATCAGATATTTTAATATGAAATTCCTAGCATATGGTAATGAGCAGGCATTTTCTTGTAGGATGTAGGAAAGCTACACAATTCAAACTTCTCTAAGTTCTTATAGCTCTTTTAACTGCTGTTGGTGTGATGGTGGATGCTGAGGTGTGGTTTGAGGATGTCTTTGCCTGACTCAGGCACGGTCAAGCAGGGAATTCAGAAATTCCTTCAGTCCACTGATGCATATTCACTGAAAGATGCCATCTGCAGATGATGTGTCAGAGCTTGGACCCTTTGTGCCCTTTTAATAAAGAGACAATGTATAAGAGAGAGAAAGCAATGATGACTTTTTGCTGTGATCAGTCTAAACACAAAAAATTCAAAGCCAGTACTTCAGAATGTGATGGAGTTTGGGGTTTTTAGCATGCATGTTGTTTTGGAAATGATTGTCTTTTGCAGTGTTGAAGAATAATTAATGCTTCTCTAAGTTGAATCCAACATTAGACTCATTTGTAAGTTTAGATTGTCATTACTAATCAATCTCTTAATTCTCCTAAGCATTGGATAGTCTTTGTTACTAAAAAAAAAAAAAAAAGTGTGAAGGTCTAATTAAAGATGGATTTGTTTACTTTTTTTTTTGTCTGGTGCTCAGTAAGAAACTATTAGCAGATTTAACCTTGGAGGCTGGAGATTAGGCCTGGTGTACTGCATCAAATATTCACAAGCAATTTTCAAATACATTTTATTTGTGATAGGCTCAAATCCAATAGTTGAATTATGAACTTGGAAGAAATCCTTAGCATACAACACACAGCAGTTAACACACTTTCTGTTAACATGTGACATCTTTGTACACATCTTTATTTATGTGAAATGTTGAAATACTATCAAAGAATTTGACCAAATCCCCCCCAGTTTAAAATCAAATTTGTCAGTTGAGACAGCTGTACTGCCCATTCTATGGCAGCACAAAGATGATAATGTGCAGACCAGCCACTGCTTCTCTGGGCACTTCCATCAGCAGTCATAGGATGCTTCTCACTTTGGATTGCTTTTCCAATGCCCTAACAAGGCAGATTACCTAATGTAATAGTTCTACTTTAAGGGCAGGAGAAAAAACAGAGCGATAAAAATAGGTATGCAGATGGAAACTGTTTCACTTTTCTATATGCTAATAGCAAACTAGTAGGCCTCTTAATCATCCCTCTCATTAGCGGCTGCATTTTCAGAGTGGTCTCAAAAAGATCTTTAAATGTGAATAGCCAAAGAACTATCTGCATAGATAAAGCTGAACAAAAATCTGAGGAAGAAAAATTTAGATACCAAGTGTTGGTGTTGTCATGGAATAACTGGAATGCAATTTTGAATGCAATTTTTCAAGTAAACAGATTGAAATTATTAATTATAAAAAATTACTTTAATACCAATCTCTTTGAACAGTGTAATAAGAAATATTTTACATTATTTCCTGTAGCTGAAGTTGGCAACTTTCCTAAAATGCTTGAATTGGAATTTTTGTTACTTTGGAAATTTTGCATATGGAGGAAAGATCAGTTTAAAGGCCAGGGACTCACTGGTACCAAGGACAGCAAGGTAAAACACAATGATTATAGGTGGGAACTCAGTGAAAGCAGGGTAGAATTCAGCAGATTTATTTATAGATGCACAATAAATGCCTCAGATTCAAATGTCCAATTGTGTGTTTTTCTGAGGAACAGAAAGCTACTCTACAAACAGGGGAAAAAAAGTGACTCTCCAGCAATGCCCTATATTACTGATGCTATCAGTGGTCACTGAATAGTTTGTTATTATGTGTTATTTTAGAACTAAGTCCTTGTTTCTTTAGAATTTAAGTCAAGATAAATAAAATGTGTTGCACATTATGTGATTTGTTCGGAATATAAAATAAGACAGCTCCGTTTCTCTGAGATTTTTATAACATAATTGAATGTCTCGAAATGGACATAATTAATTTCTAAGAGTCATGATATTACAGCTGGAGTCACTGTCAAGTTGTAACCAAAATCCTCCTTAGACTCCCTTTACCATAATATACATTGTTTAGCTTTTGCTTTACTTTACAAAAAGATTTATATTGAGCCTTCTAAACACTAAAATCTTCTTAACAAAGATCCCATCTTTTCTACATTGTATGTGATAGATTTTGATGGATTCTCTGGAGCACAGTGGAAATAAATCATATCTACCCAGTGAATACTCACTACATCTCTGATTTATCTTATTTGCAGATGGCCTTTCTTCTGCTCATATTTTGAAACAGCCATTTGTAAAAAGGTTCTGTATTAAGAATGAATTGTTTGGTATTGTTAAAAAAAAAAATCTATTGCATCACATAATGTGCTGTCTTATGAGTGTATCTATTTCCAAAACTGTTTCTTGAATAGCATTGAAAATTTATACACACTTAAGTTATTATTTCTGCCCATTGGAATTTGCTAGTTCCTAGAACTGGTTTTGAAACTACTTTCCAGCACAGTTCATAATTAGGATGTCAGTGACAGCAAAAGTTCAGATAAAACAGGACAAAATATTCTGGGATTCATGGCTGTGCAATGGGATGCTAACACTAGAACATTTTATTATCCCCAAATCCAGCCAGTTCTCAGGAAAACCACAGGCTGTGTGGTTAGAAATTCAGGTTCCTGAGTTGTTGGGAAAAGCATTGCTACTCATTTAAAGTTTAGGAAGCAAACAGACAACACAGAAGCTGAAATTTGTGTTTTTAAAGCCCACAGTAAAGATATGTAGAACTTGCAGATGTACAGCTATTTTAAATAATTTTAAGAAAGCTGTTCAAAGTACTGAAACAAATCACTGGTTTCCAATCAACTGCTACCTCTTCAATTATCAAAAAGTTTCTAAAAGTGATTGCTAATGCTTCAACTCTTGCATTTCTAATCTCAGTTATACCTGTAGATGCTATTTTATTCCTCCTTTTACCTTCATCCAGCCTTAATTCCTCCTTGTTCATCTTTATTCTTTTTTATAGCACACACACTTTAAAATGTATTAATATATCTTGAATATAAATCACTTAATTCTTCTTCTGTTATCCCTTATATTCCCATCTCCTCTTAATTAGTGGTTCCTTATTCTATGACTGTTTGGAAGGCCTTTAAAAGTCTCTCTTTGAGAACAAAGTTTCTTCCTCATTTTGTTGTACAACTTTATGGAACAGTTCTGAAAATAACACCATAAATGTAAATTTTAGTATATTATTTAAAATCTGTGTTTTACCAGCAGCTTATTACTTGAACTCCTTAGCCTTCCTCTAGCATTTTCTTCTTGATAATTCACTAATTTCTTTTATCCACATTTAGGCTAATCTCAGAAATGTTTATGGTTTCCCTGTATCTGTCATGCTCTCTTTATATTTATAATAACTCCTGTCTGTACTACCTCAACCAAATAAACACACCTGGTATGTTTCATGCCATGGAGTCTCTCTAGTTTTTCAAGCTCTGCTTTTCGGGACCTTGTTGAGACCATAATTTGGCAAGAGTACATTATTCCAGATTTTGGAAGTATTTGCCTGTTGCCAGAATTCACTGATCATTTTCATAAGAGCGTTTCTCTTTGGGTAATTGGTTTGGTGGTTTGGCAGGTTTGCTTGCTTGTGGGTTTTTTTGTTTGTTTGTTTATTTGTTGTTTTTTTCCTGGATAAGGGAAAAACCTATTCTTTAGGAATTGTTTTTAATGTATCAGAATCAATCTGCCAAGAATCAGCAAGTTGCCTTGTGAGAGTAGTGACACGGAGCAACATATTTAGAAGGCATATGGTAGAGAAAGCAGGGTGTGCTGCACCCGGGGAGATCTCTTCCTATTTTCCTACAGTACTTCACTGACTGGAGCACATGCATATGGGGCTCTCTTGAATGTGTATTAATTGAATAAGAGACCATTTCCTAATGGTGAATTCTATGCTCATTTACTTTCTTTCTTGTTTACAAAAATAACACCCTTGAACAGTCAGTATACAGTAATTGCTGGTCTCCCCCAAGAGAATTAAATAACATGCTTTTGTTATTCATTATGCCGTTGTTTTGGGCATAACATGCAACTTCCAGCTGAAGTACAGCAAAGAAAAAGCCAGAAGACATGATATAGGTATATGTTC
The DNA here is from genome assembly GCA_013401135.1 of Cettia cetti. Classification (NCBI taxonomy): domain Eukaryota; kingdom Metazoa; phylum Chordata; class Aves; order Passeriformes; family Sylviidae; genus Cettia; species Cettia cetti. The sequence goes on from VZUI01051409.1 coordinate 22,331, forward strand.
TCTCTATATACACAGAGAAGATATAATTAAGACATGACGTAACATGGAATAAATGTATCTGTTCATCCCCAGCTGCCTGGTGTCTTGTTTTCAAGCACACTGAACCAATGCAAGTGCATTGACCTGCACACAAGGGCAAAATGCATCTTTCTGCAGGATCTTCTCTGGTGCAGTTACACCAATGAGCTGTTTAGGCTGGTGTGTGTTTCAGATGCCAGCAGTATCTGCAGCATCGCAGGGCTGAGCGTGGCCTGCAAGTGCCTTCTGAGGAGCCTGACTAATTAGTGCATGCTGAGCTTCATGCTGCTAGAGCTGAACTCCTGATACCCAGGCTAAATATAATTCCACAAGAAACCCCTCCAAGGATACAGTAGTGGAGATGGGTATTTTGAAAGGTACAAAATTCAGAGTAATGCACTATTTCAGTCTTCTCATACCCACCACTTGCAGACTTTTTGATACCTGTATCTTTGGGAATGCCTCAAAAGCTGCTTTCTACTTCAGTGCTTTTTATGGGTTTCCCATATTCACTTATGTCTAAAGAGCAAATTAAAATGATTGTCTCACTGAAAGATCTCTGGGGGTACTGACATCCCACATGCATTCTGCTAAGCTTCCAAAGCTTGGTTATTACTGTATTTAGTTCTTATTTTTGGCAAACATATTGGCGTTATAGCATCCTAGGCAGCCATTGTAAGGACTCTTACCTGCTGCCATCATCTGGGTTTCATTGATAAAAAGCTGCTTGAAGGCCAAATTTGTATCTAAACCACTTGATACTTAAACCTACTCTGTATTTAATAATAAATAAAACCCTCATTTTTGTGGATTTGGTATACCAGAGTTTTCAGAGCTTTCCCGTGACTGTATAACAGCATGGTGTCTAGGCTGCTTCCTATGGACTTTAGTCTTGTATTCTTTTTACTTCATTGTCTTTCAAACTGCTATATCCAACTCATTTAAAAAGAATTTGGCTCCTGAATTCCAGTGTTGCAAAGTACTGCTTAGTTTGGGCTCACAAAACATGTCAAATTTAATTATATTAAGTTTTTTTTCTCTAGCAGGTCAATCATACTTACTTACAGGAATTATTTCAGAAAGTTACCTAAGGCAAAGTCAAGAATAGCCTTTTCTCTTCTATGCTCCAGACTGAGCTCTTGCAAGATGCAATTGTTTATTACTTTCAAAATTGTCTTTCCACTTCATGCTGTGATGTATGTGGTATGATAGTTGTCCTAACAAACTTTGTTAAGAGGTTGTTCTAATCTCTGTGAAAACCAGCAAACTCTCAACTGTACAAGTACTCTCCAAGGTGGATCATGTTGTAGTGTAGTGTGGACATAGCTCCATTCTGACATAAAACTGACATATAGAATATTGTTTACTTAGAAATCAATCTAAATTGGCCCAAGGAAGACCATCCTATTCTGAGTTATCTCTCAGGTGCACAGAACCAGAAATTTCATGGACCAGTCCAGTGCCCATCCAGTGAAGGAAAAAAAGGCAGATTTGTTGGGCTGGGGAGGACAGAGCACTTCTCATGTCAGATTGTTACTGTACCATATTCAGACTATAGAACTTGGTGTGACCTCCAAAATATTGCACTGCTGGATTGTGTACATACAGGCAGAGTCATTGCCATTAGGGCAATGCAAAGAAGTGCTGCAGGTAACATTAATAAACAACTTTTGACTTGTAATTTGGTTGTTTGGGTTTTGGTTTTTTTTTCAGAATTCATGGTATACTCCTGTCTAACTTTGTATATACAATATGAACACACTATATATAGAATATGAACACACTATATATTCCCATGTTCACATGGACCCTGATTTTCTTCAGAAATTTTATTTGTATCTTTTGTTATTGGCTGAAAATATTTATCCTGTCATGTTCTCAAAGTACAAGCTTTGTCCTAAACCCTTTGAAGTGTACCAAAACCTTCTCCTGTTTCTCAGATGTTGTTATTTCTTTCTTTCTTGTACTAATGCATGTATTTCAAAAGGACTTATACTGTTCTGATACAGGCTTTAGGAATGAGAATTTGAAAATCCTTTTCGTGAAAGAAAGGGTTACTAGTGAGGATATTCTAACCCATGACACTGCAATGCTTGCATTACATGCAAGAAGGAAGTGCGTTGTTGTAAATAAATTTATTATGAGAATGTTTGAAGGAGAAGGAAATGGAAGGAAGTTGTTTTTTCCTCAAAACCAAGTTTGAAGTGAAGGAATGGTGAAAGAATAATTTTGATTGTAGAGTAAGTATAAATTAGAATTGTAATAAACTTTTGTATTGTAATGACCTTAGGAAAAACAAAAGGCAATTCTTGCAGAGTTATTTGTAGCAGTAATGGCCAAATCTCCTGTGCATACAGCATGTCTTTCTCTACAGGTCTTTCCTTTAACTCTATTTTTAGATTTTTTAGATTTTTTTTGGGGGGGGTGTGTGTAAATGTGTGTGGATTTGGGGGGTTTTTTTTGTAATGGTGTAAAACCTGTAGAGTTGCTCCTGATATACGCTGGGAAGAAATGTCTAAAGTTGCCATGGTGAGAGATAAAATGCAAAGCAGTACTTTGACTTTGCTGTGTAACAACATCAAGTATGGGTATTACTCAGCTGCTTTTGCCACATATGAGAATAAATTTACAAAGTTAATACCTTGATTAGTATGACTACCCAGAGCTGCTGTTCTGCTTTCAGTGACAGAGTCTTGCTCTGACTGGTTCATTCACAGCTCTTCAAAGTGGCTCTGAACACAATTTTACCCTGTTTAGGATTTCACTGAACTGCCCCTGTCTGGCAAAGAGATGGATGGGAGTTGTTGAAGTGACCTTATGGTTGGCTTGTGTGGAATCGATACAAAATGTCCCTAGGCATGAGGGGGAGGTCACACAAAACAAATTCATCAAGGTTTCACAGCCTCTCTGAGCTCCCCCTATCACTGCTTGAGGACTGAGCATACCTGTGCCTTTGACCTCCCTAATAAGACATCTAGTTTGAAAGACTAAGGACCTTAGAGGATCAAAGACATCCTCTAGTTTGAAAGCTGTGGCCTCAAAAAAACATAACAACCTGAGGATGTTTTCATTTCCATCTAGTACTTCATTAGATAAAAATTAAAGAGTATTTTTAATTTCCCTGTAGATGTGATAGAGACCAGGTTGATAAAAAGATTGAATAATCATGTATGTTGGGTATCTTACAGTTTTTTATCACTTAGTGTTTTGTATGATGGGCCTTGATGTTGCTGTTCCTGACCTGAATGTGGATTTTGCCATTAATTTCAGTAGGGATTGTCTTGGGTGCTGAGCCAGTGTGTACTTCCTCTACCTCCCCTGTGAACCTGGCACGGTAATATTGTACAAACTTACATGAATGCAATCTCTTCCAGATCACAGCTGTTTGTAACTACCAAGTCTGAGCACAAAATGGGATGGGTGGAGAGAATGAAAGATAACTCTCCACAGTAACACTGAGATATTTGAGAGAGCTCCTTGAATGCAATGTGGTAAACATTGACAGCATTCCTAGAGGTTTTTGCTGTGTACAATTTCTTGAAAGAGATTATTCCACAGTAAGTTTTGTGATTGGTTTGAGTGTTGTTTTTTTTTTGTTGTTTTTTTTTTTTCCTGTGCCAGCATTCTGAATTTTCCCAGGATTATCATGATATCCTCTAGGCCTGAGTTGCAGCACAGGTGCTTTGCCATCTTGACTGGCCCTCAGCCCATCTCCATGGGCTTTAGACCCTTTAGACAACAATGCTCTTTTTGTAGAGGATATTGCAGCTCTTTAAAAACACTCTCAACTCAGCAAAACTGGTTTATTCAGATTTGGCCATTGCTGTTGAACAGAAACATCTCTCAGTGAAACTTCTACCTTTTATCCCAGGTAAAGCAAGTATTGGTTCCATGAAACATTTGGCCTGCACGCTCCAAGTTAGAAAGGGTTAGGTGGGGGCAAAATGTGTTCCAGAACCTGTACTAATGCTTCCTGCAGCACTGGGGGACATCTCCTCTCTAGGACTGGGGTTTCAGGGTAGCAGGTAAAGAATAGGACACAAGCACATTTGGGATGGCCATGCAAGAAAGTGGAAGACAGTGAAGAGCACTGTGTTTTCTCTGTTCTCAAGGAAGGCTTGAATTAATAACACTCTACATTTGAAGAAAACAGTTTCATCTCCCTTTCTAGAACACAAATAAGAGGATGATTGTAATATATTTTGCAATCAGATGCAAACATCTGTTCTCCAGTTCTTTCTTAAAAATTTATGCCTGGAATGCAGTTTGATTATTGTTTAAATCCACTGACAGTACTTCTCTTTAAATTCTTTCTATTGAGTTGTCCCCATTGTCCTCTCACCTTGTCAAAGCGGTGGCAATAATGAAGAGAAGTTTTCTGAAAAAGTGAAGACCTTCCAGCTGAAGAAAAATCCATCTGTAACTATTTTAATCTTTAAACTTGCACACAGCTATACGAGACCCAAGACTTATATTCAAAGCTGAATGGCTTTAAAAAAAACCCTTTTGTCTTTTTTCATCAGAAGTTTCTAACCTAACAGTTTTGGAATATCTTTTAGAATATCAGATCTCTTTTATAGCAGTATTTCAGAATATAAGAAATTTAGGAAACCAACTCTCTGTCCAAGAAAGCTTAGAAAGGAAGATCAAATCCTGCATCAATTGATGCAGAAAAATGCCACTCCATTAATTTAATAACAGGTTTCTGCAATCTGCTTTCAGGGCTGAATCTTACACAAACATCATAAAAGAGATTTAGACACAGACATAATCTTGGTGCACATTTTTTTCTGTCTTTTAAGTGTTTTACTATCCTCACCCTATGCAATCACTCATTCTGCCTTGCCCTGCCTTCCCATCAAAGGATGAGGATGCTGCAGATATTTCTTAGCTTAGTGCCAATGTAGCTAAAATCAAGGAATTAAAAAATTGCTGTCTATATAACTGTTAAACTAATTTATTTCACCACTTTGAAAGAATTAGGGCAGCTTTTTGTGGTGAATTCATGATTTGATAAGAGGACTTCAGTTCTCAATCCATTGTAATTCTAGGTGCCCGACACTTTGTATTTTGTTCCAGTCCCCACTGAGTTGCTTCCAACTGCCTGCAATCAAAGCACTTGGGGATGTTTTGCACAACCTTTTACTTGGCATTTTTTCATATTTTTTTAATTCTGTAATTCAATCTCACATTAAAAGACTTTCTTCAATATACACGTAAGTTCTGCTGATCTCAAAATGCATAAAAGATTTTTGTTTAAAGATATAGCAAGTCCTTGACTCATAAAATACTGCCAGGGTTAAGAACTGGGGTAAGGTCTTACCTATAGTGCCTTTAACTCTATAGAGATGAATGTAGTGAGTTTCAGAATGAAAATATATGAGCTCCAACATCTAAAGCCCTACAGAATTATGCAAACCAAGAAGAGATTATTTGCCCCTCCCTCCCATTTGCTCTTCTCTCACAGTTAAGTGACAGTCATGCTTGTATCAAGTGTTACTTGTTTCCTGAGCAACTTATTGGACTCATTTTCTGTACAATACTGAAAATTAGTACTTTGTAAGATACTTTTTTAAAATCATTTTTTTTTTAAATGCCAAGAGCAGTATAACTGGAAGGTCTTAAAATGTTGCTTTTGTCAATAAATTTACCAGTTTTGATTATTTTAGAAACACAGTAGTTAAAGCTGATGAGAATCCCAGAAAACTGTGGCTATAAAAAAGTGAATTCCATTCCACATGAAAAGCAGAATCAAAACACTTGCATGAATTTTTTTTTCTATGTATGTGATGTAACAAGTATCTTTATGCTGACATGCTGATTGCTAATGGGATGGCGTATGGCGCATGGACTGTGACACACCAGATCTCAAGACCTACAGTGAAAGTTGAGAGACCACAATAAAGTACATTGAAACCTTGTTCAGGAAATTTCTATAACAGTTGACCATACTGTGTTGTGTTTCACATGAATTTATAGCTTTACAGGATTTTAAAAATGAAATCATGCATCAAAGTAGTTTATTATTAACATTCTTTAATTAGAGAATTAAATGTTATCTGATACATGGAAACAACTTTCACCTGCATATTTCCAATACTGCTGCATCTTAACCAAATGCTAAAAAATTCAGGAAACATCACTTTGACAGAACACAACAGCCTGTTGAGGTGCAGTGAAAATAACTATTTTTAAGTGGGATTTTGCACTTGTTAGTCACACTATTTGTGATACAGGGCTGCTGTTCTTGGGCTACCATCAATCAGCATCTCTTCTGTCTCTACTGACTTGAGTGATTGGATCCCCAGAGAACCTATCTTGAAACTCTTACTCCATCTGAAAGTTTATTTTGCATAACAAACACATTTACAGCAACCCATTTGAAAACCTTTTAGAGGTCTTAGTACATGGCCTGGGATATTACTCGTGGTGACAGGAAAATAATGCTGTAGTCAAGGGTTGACAAGATGAACAAGTATGATGTTACTTTATTGCCCGTTTCTTGCATAGTATCACACTCTGCTCAGCAAGGACTGTGGGCCATTCTTTAAGTGTATTTCAGTTTTGAGGGGTATTTTTTTTTCCATCTTGAAAGCTAAGAATCCAAATAATCTTCAACTGCCATTTAAAATAGGCCCATCTTTGCTGGTTTCTCTGTGAGATTACAGTACTCGTCGTCTAATCGAGATATTTTTAGAACCAGAAGTATCATATCCAGCTGGAAACCAGGTTGTTTGCCCATTGTAAGATGCCCAAAATCTTAAACTTGTCACATGAACAGTTCTGCATTTTGCCAATACTGGTGTTCACACCAGTTATTTCCTCTACTTTTCAATCAAACACACAGACACAAGTGAGAAAAAGAGGGACACAATTTCTTTGACAAGAAGATGCCTAAAATAAATGGGAAATTTTGAAGGTGATAAGAAATTTTAACTGGCAGAGATAGAACACAACCCTGTGGTCGGAGAAAAAGTGGTATTATCAAAAGTGTATAGCAAAGCATGAACACATTTGTAAAAGGAAAAGTGTTGTATGACTTTGTACACTGTCATATATAATGATGAAACCACTACCCCACAGGCTTGTCTGGGCACACAGAGCCTGCAGTGTTGGTAAGACAATTTTACTGCTATAGACACATTTAGGCAGCAGTGTATTTACAGCTAGCAAAAATAATGAGTTATGCAGATCAACCGAAACATGGCTCAGTAGAACCTTTCATTTTTCAAAACCCAAGGATATACATTAATTTTCCACACATAATGCACCATGATATCCACATATATTGAATTTGTTTGAGATATGTTCAATTCCTTTTTGCTAGGGTAGCCAGACTGAGAGTAGGTTTCACTACACATGGCTACTCTGGGCCTGGAACAAGTGTTCTCTGACTATCAGCACATACACCAGATCAGAGATATTTTGGCATTGCTTGAAATGTTCTTAATATGTAAATCAAAAATTCCTGTCAGTCCAGCACCAAATATTACCAGTATCAAGTTCATATTGATATCTGGTCATATTCAGATGTGGTAAATGACACATTTCTGTGGTGTAATGGCAATTAATAGCAAAGACTCAGAAACAGCTCAGGTGTGTCAGATGTGGTCCCAAGTTAGCACTTGCAGGTGAATTTCACAGTGGAGGATTAAAGTGTTTTATCTTGAGATCTCCTGGTCTTATCATATGATTGCAGAAAGCAAAAAAAAAAAAAGTGCCTATTATACATCTAAAGTCAAATGATTCACTGCACAGCATATCCACCATCTTCCTTTCAGAGCTATATTTCAAGAGGTTTGGCAGTGAAACAGCCTGGCTGTGTGAGAACAGAAACCTCCGCTGGTGAACAGGGAGAGTGGCTCTCTAAAATTAGCCACGGAACAAAAAGCTGAAAAATGGGGTGCGGGCCGTGGGTGCTTTGCTTTTAAAAATGCTTAAACGTTATTTAACTTATTTGTTTGGGTTTTTTTCTATTGAATACATAAATAAGAAATTTATCACCCACAAAATCTTGTCTGTTTCAGCGGGAAAAGTGTGTTTTTCTCAGTTTGTGCAATTCCAATTGTTACAAATGGGAAAAGGTAGTGAAAAATGTCTTGACGAATTGCCCCCAGCCCCCCAAAGGACGGCTATTTTATTTCTGGAAGGAAAAACCCAAGCAGCTACTTACTGGAGCTGACAGGCACGGTGTGGCGGTGTGAGCACTGACAGTGCGGGCAGAGGGGCTCGGTCGGTTCCCGCCGGGAGCGGTGCCGGGGTGGCCGCTGGCAGGACGGGCGGCGGGGGGAGGCCGGGGAGGCCCCGCTCCGGCGGCGGGGGGATGCTGCGGAGCCCGGCGCGGGGCTTCCCCGCTCCCCAGCGCTCCGGCCAGCCTAGCTGGCGGTCTCTATTAAATGGCTGCCTGCTTTTCGGGGCTGCCGACTGCTTCACGGTTTGGCTGGTTATTTTTATTAGCGGCTCTGCCGTCTCTCGGGGGCAGCTCCCCCGCCACCCTCCACCCCGCCGCTTCCCTAGGTGAGGCTTCATCCCACCGCCTGCTCGTCCGCCCCCACCTCAGCCCTTCCTCTCCTCGCCCACCCGGGGAGACGCCGCCGCCTCTTCTCTCCGAGCATCCCCCGGCCCCGCACCCCTCCTGACTCTCCCGCTGCCGGCCAGGGTGCGCCTGGGTGTGGGCTGGGGCCGGCCCGGCCGTGCGAGGCGAGTCGCAGCGTTCCCGGGGAGCAGGAGGCGGTGGCCGGCCCGGGGGCGGCGGGGTAGGGCAGGGCAGGAGCTCCGGAGCGCCTCAGCCCCGCGCCGGGGACCGCGCCGTGCCGGGGAGCGAGCGGCTCTCCCGCCCGCCTCGATCTCTGTGCAACACCTTCACCCTTGTCCCTCCCCCACCACCCGCCGGTTTTTCTTTTCTTTTTTTTTCTTTTTTTTTTTTTTTTTTTTCGCTTCTCCATTCTCCTGCAGCGAGTTAAATATTTCTTTTCTTAATTGACGCCCAAAGTGTTCCCAATCTCTTCCCCGCGTCGCCCGGGCCGACCGAGGACGTGTGTGCACGCCCAGATCCGCTCGGTGAAGCAGCACAGATCCGCGGGGCCGAGCGGGTATGTGCGTGAGGAGGAGGAGGAGGAGGTGGTGTAAAAGGAGCGACGGGCACAAAGCAGATTTGAGAGGAATAATTTAACTCCGGTGTTTGTTGTTTTTCTGGGGTTTGTTTTTTTCCCTTCTCTCTCCTACCTTTTTTTCTGCTCAGGATTTAAATGTCACTCAAAGCATCCTCAGATCAGCTTTCCGCTCGTCTCCGGTTTCTTCTGAGGCATTAATTGGATTACGCGCTGCATTTGAAGAGTTTGGGTGTTTTACCCACTAAGGTAAGTGGGCTTATGCACTTGCATCGGGTCTGGATGGTCAGTGAAAGCCTTTCAGAGCGGTGTTTTTCTTCCCCTTGGCCCCCCTCCCCCAGCTCCCTGGCCAGGTTTCGTTCTACCTGAAGAACTCGCATCCCTGGGTTGAACATCGGGCGATGTAGGGAAAATGCGCCGGGGGGAGCGGGGTCGCGGGGGCTCCGCGCCCGCCCCTCAGGCACCAGCCACTGACCCGTGGGAGCCGGCGGTCGCAACCGGCGACCCCCTCAGTTCCCGGTGCCTCTGCTCCTGGAATAGCGCCTGGCATCACAGTAAGGAAAGAAACAGCCTAATCCCCTCTTACAAGAAACTATTCGTCATCATATTTTTTTCCTCCGTGAGAAATATTGTAGGCGCTCATCTCCCTCCTCCCCCACCGCCCGCCTCCGTTGCCAGCGCCGGCTCCTTTGCCCGCACCTCTCCTCGCTTCAGGCGGTTCTTTCCAGGGACTAAGAAGTTAAGCTGCCCCTCTCTCCCCCCACCTGCCCCCATACGTACGCAGTGCATTTTCCTTTTTAACTATTCTCCCTGTGCCTAATCCGAGTCCGTCCAGCCCCCCCAACGCTTAAACTAGGTTGCAAAGCCGCTGTACCCTGCAACTCCTAAAACTTCTCTTCTTGCTGTGATTTATACTCTATAATAACAAAAGGACAACAAAAATATACTGGATCCTCCTGTGGATTATTATTTTTTTTAAATAATGCATTTCCTTCTTCCCCTTTAATTTTTTTTTTTTTCAAGGAAATTTGCTCCATCTCCAGCAGCAACCACTGCTCCTTTTGATGTTGTGGTACGCCGTGCGCATGCGCTTCACATTAGAATTACTGCACTGGCCAGAATAAGTTGGATCTCTTCTTCTCTTCACTGAAACCCTAAATCATATCAAAAGCTAAAGGGATGCTGAGAGTCCGGAAAAAGGGTTACTTTGGGATTTGGTCATTCCCTTTAATAATAGCTGCGGTGTGTGCACAGAGGTAAGTGATTAAGGTATCTCTTTTCCTTTACTTTGAATTGCAGTGCATGCTGCCGCTGAGAGGAATGTACAGCTAGGGGCTGAGAAATCAGAAATAATACAGTATTATTCTTTCTTCTTTCTTTAGTGTCAATGACCCTAGTAATATGTCACTGGTGAAAGAGACCGTGGATAGACTGCTGAAGGGCTATGATATTCGCTTGAGGCCAGATTTTGGAGGTAATTTGACTGCTTTTGCATAAGAGAGGTTGCATATCCGGGCTGGGTGCGTTGTGTGTGGGGGAGGTTTCAAAAGGTTTGTGGGTGCTGTTGCTTTGGGGGGTGTGTGTGTGTGTTGCCATTTCCTGTAGATGATCCAAAGTTAAGCCCATTGTTTCTCAATTTTCTTAGCACATGATGCTCTTAATGCGATCACATAAATTACTTGTACATTCATAATCGGTCCCTCATTGTGTGTGTGTGATGATACTTTACTAACCTGCAATTAAACCCTTGTTTAACTGTTTTTATCGAGATGCAAATCTCTCTTAAGTTCGCCCAACGCTTGTTCCTTTCAGCCTAACGTGCCTGTGATCACAGTTACTATTTTCGAGCACAAGATGTGCTGTTAACTGATACAAAAATGTCATTTAACCCCCTGCGCGCTCCTACTTCGAACTAGTTTGTTTATTTCGGAGGTGTTCGCTGTGGGTGACCCTTCCCCCCGCCACCTTGTGGCCCCCATCCCTCCCTCGGCGGGGCTCGCTGCTGGCCGTGCCGGGGCTCGGTGCTGGCCGTGCCGGGGCGCGGGGCCGGGCGCGGGGCCGGGCGGGGCGGGGGGCGCGGGGCGC
>VZUI01051412.1:0-13570 GCA_013401135.1 Cettia cetti
GATAGATAGATAGATAGATAGATAGATAGATAGATAGATAGATAGATAGATAGATAGATAGATAGATAGATAGATAGGTAGGATGATCTTTTTTTGAAGCAGTGCATTTTCAATGCTGTCTCTCATGCACAGCCCCTCTAAGGACTAAACAGGCCAGGATGACTCAGTGGGGGAAGAGAAAGGAGAGGAAAGACCCAGTTGTAAATAAGGTTTTATATGTAGCTCTTCTGAAATTACAGCCAAGGTTTAAATGCTTGACTGTTCACATAGTTATCAGATGGCATACAAAAATGTAGTGCTTTGTCTTGGAGAGACTCTTTAAAATTCTCTTCTATACATCTCCAGTTACCATATACTTAAAATTTAATAATAAGCGAAGGTGTTTAAAAGTACTGAACATTTCATGGGGTTAAATGCAGGAAAGAAAGAAAATCTAGTAATTCTGTCTGTGAGGAGTAGCAAACTGAATTTGGAAGCTGAAAATCTGCTCATATATTGAGTTAGAAAGTGAATCCTTCCATGATGTTCACAGCAAGGCAGTGATATGTTTTGCCATACCTGCAAATAGTTTGTCAAGGAAGAACTGGCAGATACCAGAGCTTAAAAATGCCATTTTTTTCCCTGCAGAGTCGGCTGAAGGCATAGTAGGCAGTGTTTTAACTGGGTACTCCCTTTCTGAAGTCTGTGTGGCAAAAGGGATGATGAAGTTTGTGCCACCACCAGGAGCGAATCCCTTTCCCTGGGATGACACTTCAGCCTGTGGTGAAGGGAGAGTGTTGGTCACAGCAAGTTCATGGCTGGTAAAATCCAAAAGCAGAGGCTTCACTGAGCAAGGATGTGTGCTTCCATGTGGGATTCACTAAGGAGGGAAGCACTTAATGGCCCACTTCTGGAAAAAGGAGGAAAAACCCCTGTTAGGGACACTCCAAGGTGTTTGCTGCTGTTCCATAGGGGCTGTGAGACAGCACTCCTGGCTCTGAGCCTGTGGAGCTCTGGGGGATGCTGTCCTTTCTGCTTGTCAGTCCACCTGGAACCCCACCTCTGCTTGAAATTTGTGACACTGCTAACAATAGAGGTTTGGGTTTCCTCTAGAAAGGTGCTAACAGAAAAGAGCTCACTTCTGTGTGCTGGTGTTTGTGCTGGATTTTTGGCTGGTTTACTTAAGCTGAGGTTGTCCTTAAAAATGAACAAAAGGAAACAGAAGCCCCTTCCATTTTGGTAAGCTAACTCCTTAGTCTTGATTATTATTTTTAATTTCTTTTTTTAAATGAGTCCACTGGAGTATGAGTGTGTCAGTGTTCATTAAAGCCTACAGTGGTACTCCATGAGAAGTCACATGACTGACTAATAAATCTGATTCTGTGGGGTTCTTTTGTTTCTTACTGGCATTCTGTGGCCTCAGCCCGACTGCTGGCTCAGACAGGTAGTTAAAATGCTGGCTTTTTCACTGGTGTTTATCTCAGCAGGGTGCTGATGGCCTCAGAGCAGCAGTGCTGGATCAGGACCTCACAGTGGCAGATGGATTCCACAACAGAGGCAGAGTTCCTGCATTTAAAAGCAGGAGGTTTTTCTCTTTAAGGTTGCTGGTGGAGAGGAGCCACGAATTCAAGTTTGTTTAGGTTGGGAGGCAGCCCCAGGAGCACTCTGCATTACAGTGTTTGCTCACCTTGAATATGCTCTGCTGGAGAGTTCAGGCAGAGAAATCCACAGCTGAATCTTTGTCTTATGTTTGCAAAGAGCCTCTACAAACTGCAGTCCTTAGCTCTAGACAAGGTTTCCTCTTTTGGAATATTTTCTTGTTTCTTGTTTAAAATGGCTGGGGAGAAATGAAACGTGAACAACTGCTGGTGATGGGGCAGCCCTGTGCTCAGAGAGAGGAAGCTGCAGTTCCTGCCAGTCTGCCAGTGATAATTTGCTCCAGTTTGTTTCCATAAATATTGGCTCTCACTGTTAAACATTTGAAAATGTCTCCTTGCTGCAGTGCTCGTGGGCATGTGAAGGTGAACAGCAGCTCGGAGTCAATAAGACATTTCTCTGTCCATGAACTGCTATAGATTACCTGGTAAAACAGCCCTAAGTACCTCTAATTCCTGCTTTGGACAGCAGCTGGCAGGGCTCAGCGCTGGGGGGGCAGCAGCAGTGGGGTGATTCCTGTCCTGTTTGCACAGCCATCCCTCTGCTCGTGCTGCTGAGCAGTGCTGCTGTCCCTGTGCCTCGGGAGCCTCCCTGTGCCCCTGGGCCCTTTGCCCTTTGCTCCCCGGGCCCGTTCAGCTTGGGTTCTCAGGAGCCAGTCAGTTCTGTCTCTGCCCTGCTTTGTGCTCTTTCCCTTCCTCCTTGCTGGCCTTTGCAGGCTCCTCCGTGTCTCCCTGGCTCCCCAGACCCTCTGCTGCCCCTGGGCTTCCTTAGGGTGCTCTGCCTGTTTGCTCAGGGCTGTTTAAGGCTTCTCCTTAAGCTCCTGCTTGCCAGTCCTGTTGCTTTAGGCTTCCTAGAGCTTTGCAGTCCCTTCCTTTCACTTCTCTTGGCCATTTTCAGCCTCCTGAAGTGACTTACAATTCCTCTGTGTTCATCACATATTTTTTTCTTCATTTTTTTTGTTTCTCCTGTCATTTTCTGCTCATCCTCCATTCCCTGTGGATCTGTAACCTGTCCTTGCTTTTACTTTCCTTCTTCCTTCAGTGAGGACTTTAACGTGCACGCTTGACACCGAGCTCATCCTCCTTGTTCTCAGTTTCATGACTCTTGTCTGAGCTCATGACTGAAACCCACTCATATCCCACTGTGCTTCCTGTGCAAGGAAACTACACTTTTCCATCTTGCCTCAGCTGCCTGTGCCAGCATTCCAGGGTGGAGATGGCCCCCATCACTGCCCCCTGAGCTGATCACAGCAGCTTGAGTCTTCTCTTTGCAGAGCTGTATTTCTGTGAAAGCTGGTCTCATGTTATGGTTTTTCTTAATTATCTTTATCATCATCTGAGTTTTGATACTGCCAAGTTCCCTAAACTGAGGGTACTCTTTGTGCTTAATGTCACTGAAACCAAAAAAGTAATTGCATTCCTTTGCCATCTATTCCAGGTTAATCCTCTAAAAGAAGTGTTTCACTCATCATCTGAGCCAGTGGTTTTAGTATAGACTGTGAACCCTCCAATCTTTAATTTTCTGCATGGAAGCAGAAGAGAGAGGGAAGAAAGAGCCTGAGCAGTTCATCTGCTTTGTAACAGATGTGTGTGCACTGAATCCATGGGTGTGACCACATACATGTTGAGAAATGAAGGAAAGCAGAGAACTATACTGGGATTTAACTTTCTTTTGAACCAACAGGAAAATCCTTCCAGTTTTTAATGCTGGATTTTATTCTGACTGTGGCTGAGCAGAAGCTGGTGTTGTGGCTTGTCCTGGCTAACAGGGGTCTGGTCTCAGCTGCTTCAGGGGAGGGTGGAAGGAAAGCTGCCCTGGTTTCATGTCAGGTCTGCTCACACTCTAATATTTGTGATACCACTTTGGTCTTAATGACAAGAGAGATTAGAAAATGAACAGCAACACAGTGCTACACTGAAAATGCACACAGTTCATGGGCAGGAGGAGTAGGATAGGTCTGCCTGGCTTGCTCTTTTCAGGTCATTAAAAACCATGAAGAGGAGTTAAGAAAAACTGAGAAATGAAGATGGGAAGCTTTCTGCAGCCCAGCCATCCTCAGTGTCTTCTACGAACTGCAGTAGCCTGTTACTGTTGTGCTGGTCCTGGGGTATGTCTCAAACATGCTGGAGGGGAGGAGGAAGCCCAAGCATCAGCTGGGGCTGGGCCTCTGCTCACTATTTGTCTTCAGTGCTGGTTTACATTTTTCCTTTTTAATTCTGCTGCTTCTTCTTGCTTTCTGCTTAATAAGAGTCTCCCCTCTGGTTCTTGCAGTGGCACTGTGAGCCTGGAACTGGAGAAGCAGTGAAAACCTGGTATTTTAAACAACCTGATGTAGGTGGGATATGTCCCTGCAGCCCAGGCTCTGTGTGGCTGGTGAGAGCATGTGCTGGGCAGAAATGTGGTTATTAGAAAGGGTGGATGCCACATTTTCTCATTTTGTTCTTTTCTGAGCCTGACATCATGTTTTGATCTGATCTTGTCTTGGAGAGGGCAGGTTCAGAACATCTGAGTGCTGCAACCACAGCAGTTCCAGCTGCTCTCACCTGACTTCAGCTGTGTCCCCTGGAAAGTGTCAGCCACTGATCCCAGCTAAAACTGCAACACCACTGGGATTCCTGGTAAAGGCTCTGCACAGCTGAAGGGGAAGGCAAGAAGTGTCACTTGAAACAAAAGCCCTACTTAAAGCACTGTAAAGTGTAATGTACTAACAGGTTTTCCCAAATCTTCAACAAAAGGTTATTTAAGAAGAGTTCAGCTGCTGCTGCCAGGGGATGTGTAGGCCAGTGTCTCTGTTTTGATAAACCTTGAGCTGCAGTTGTCTGCTTAATAGCTGTTGATGACAAGGTCATGTTCACACCTTTGAATTTCTGGGCCCTTGTGGCCACTAGAGACAAACCTGCCACCTTTCATGGTTCATTTTGCTCCTAAAATCTCACTTCTCTCTGTTGTGCAAAGAGATGATATGGCTGAATACAAACTAGGCTCACATACGTGTCCATCCAGTCGTTCCCTTCTCCCCTCTCTATGGTGACTTTCCTCAATTTGTTGGCAGTTGTGAGCACTAAATGCAGTTGTCTCAGCCTGTCCCCCATAATAGTAATAAATATCTGAATGATTTTCAGGCTCAATCATCTGAGGCATTTGGATTTCTTAACTGGGACTTGTACTCTTGGATTTTCAAGAAAAGACAATCCTCGTACAAGTGAACAACTCGGATGTTTTGAATATTTTTGGCAATAATGGTTTGTTTGCCTTGCTCCCTTCCTGGTTTTCCCTTGTGATCCAAGACTGCAAGTAGACATTATTCTATACTACAATGTCATTGACTGAGCTGGAATTTAATTGAAGACATTCAGGCACTGCTCTTAGCCCTCACTGTGAATTGACAAGTTCAGTGTCAAGAGGAACAGGGTTCATTTTCCCTTGGCTCCCGCCTTTAACCCATTTGCTGCTTTGGAATATCTTTGCCTTAATATCTCTGCAGGATGAAAACAAATGCCAGAGGTAGAAGCAGATGCAGTGTAAAATTGCACTGGCTGGTCGTTGCTCCCTGCTCTGTGTCCTGTTTTTGCACTGTTCCTTAGCCAAGGGCTGGAATGCTGGACTGTCCATCCAGCCCCAAAGCTGACCTGTGTGTGGGGAGAGCCAGAGTGGCTGGACAGCTGGGGCAGCACCCAGAGTGACTGAATTCAGGAGGTGTGCAAAAATCAAAGGGACTCCTCTGTGTGTTTAATTCTTTTTTACTATAAATGTATAGTTTCCATAAGAGCAAGGGTGTTTTACCTGCCCCTATGCCACAGAGGCCTTGCTTTGATCATGTGTATATATGATTGAAGGATTTGGAACTGAGGGCTCTTCTCTCAGTTCCACAGGGGCTATGTAAACAACTTGGTTTATAGCTGATTTTCTGTCTTGTATGGTAAACTAATTCTGTGAAATGTGTAGTGCAATCCCATACACTGGGGAGGAAATGGACTTTTTGCTGACTGTGTAATATCTTCTGTGATTGTTCTTAACAGATGTTACTCACCACTGGGGAGCACACTGAATTGGAGAAATCAAGTGGCTTGTCTTAGCAGGGGATATTGGCACTAGGGCATGTTTTTGTGTGCCTTGTAAGGTGTCTGCAATGGATTTAGAAGGTGTTAGGATTTTGAAAATGTTGTTTTTGTCTTGGTGGGTTCCAGGTCATACCAGCCAGGAGTAGCGTCAGGAATCTGGGTTGTTGTGCAGTGATAAATCCCAAGGATGAAGCTCTGCAGTGTTATCCCATTCTTTACAGCAGGTGACAGGTGAAAGTCTGTTAAAACTGGGTTTTAGTTTCTTTTGGGAGCCTGTCACACTGAGCTGACCTCAGTGACACGGTGATGATGAATGTGACACAATATTCCCACAGGCACAACACAGCTCCATAGGGAATATGAACCACTGGAGAGGGCAGGAGAGGACAGGCCTGTGCAGGTGAGAACAAACTGCTGGTGATGGTTTGGTCTCAGCCCTCAGCAGTCAGAACAGCCCAGGCTCTGTGGTGGCACCAGGTGGGGAGGCTGACACAGCTCGTGCTGCAGGTGTGTGCCTGTGGCAGGTGTCTCACTGGGCACAGTCTGTGCCTAAGCTTGGGTTCATGTGCTTCTTCCCTGGAGTGCAGAGCAGTGAGAGCTGGGATGAGCTTTAATTCCAGCAACTTACACTGTGTGGGCATTTTCTGTCTCTTCTGTGCAGGCAAAGCCAGTGGTTTCCAGCTCAGGAGCTCTGCTCCCTGCACATTGCTCTGCCTCTTTTCTGATCAGCCATAGGTGAGCCAACTTGCACCAGGAGTGAACCCCCAGAAGATAAATCAGCATTTCCAGTTGAATTTTTTTGACTTTATATTGATGGAATTGCCCTTCAGGTAGGGGAAATCTTGACAAGCTCTCACCAAGGATCAGTCCAGATTGCTTGATGGCAGCTGAGGCTGAGGGTGCAAGCAAGGTTTAATTGGTGCCAGGAGCTGTTTTAGCAATTAATTCTCCACCCTTCTGCAAAGCTAAAATTTTTGGCAAGGGGGCTGACCCTTACCTGGAAGGAGATCATCATTCTGTCAACACCACAAATATCTTCAGACTTCCACAGTGAGTTTGTTGAGATGCAGTGCTTTGGAGAACAACTCTGTAGCAAATAAAATAGACAGGTATATAAAGATTGACTTTAAGAAGGAGAGTTGGAATCCTTCCATGTGAAGAAACCCACAGTGTGTTGATTTTGAAGCTGACCATTAGTCTAAAAGTGCTTTCCTGCCCTGTGAGGGGAAAGAAAAGCTCAATAATTGTAGATCAGGAGGGACACTTGGTACAGCACTTGGGAGGTGGAGATCTTTATCAGTCTTGAACTTATCTTTGACCTTCATTGCTCAGTGCTGTTTTTCCTTATTTTCCTGCTGTCTATCAGATGTCTGCAAGTGGGTGTGAAATGCAGTGAGTGATCTGTAGACTGTATTGAACCCATGCTGGGGAGCAGGGCTGGGAGGAGAGCAAAGCCAGTGCCAAATGTGTTCAGAGCAGAGGAGAGGGCTCAGGAGCACTCTCACTCTGGAAAATCTCCAAGGCTGATCACATTTGCCGGCTCTTTCTTTCCTTAATGGGAGCTGAAGCTGAGACATTGGTACAAGTGTATTGGTGCTTGGGAGGCTAAACAAGGAGAAACATAAATAAAAACTCAATAATCCATCACTGGAGGGAACTAAGGAGCTTATCTGATTGGTTACAGCATGGCAAACACATCAGAAAAACACATAAATCCAGAAGACTATGGGGTTTGGGGTTTGATTTTTTTTTTTTCTTAATCCAGTTTGAATCTTTTTAAACACTTAAAGGGCAGATAAAATGAGCAACCAGCACTTGAAATGAAGGAAGAACTGATATGCTTGAAAGGAAAATGTCAATGCCACAAAAAACCATGGCCCTGTAGATTCAAGAGAGGCAATTTATAACCTCAGATGACAGCACAGAGCTGTTGAGCACAGGGACTTCATAGAAACCCTGACTGTTACCAGTTTGTTAAACTGGCCAGAATGGTCTACAGTGAAACTGAATTTTTCATGTTTTCCTGCAAATATAAAACTCAGTTTGGGCTTGTCTATCCACAAATGGATTATCAGAGGTGAATCCTCTGGTCCATCTCATTAAAACTTGTTTTTTCAATACCAGAATTCCATCCCTTCCAGCTCTTCCAGCTGGTTTCCACACAGGCTATAGAGAGTGGCAGTCAATGACGTTGGAGTTTGCCACTGATAGAAATGATTCCTTTGCCTCCCTGCCAATGATTCCTCCTCCTCCCTGCCCTGTGTTTGCTGCTGTGCACATTCAGAGGTGCTCAGGAACAAGCTGAACATGGGGCAGAGCAGCTGATAAGGAGAAGAAAAGGAAGCACTGACATAAAGCCTTATCCTCCTCCCTGAGCTGCCTTTCATTGACATTTGTGTGTTTGGGCTTTATCAACGCCCCAGTGAGAGACCTGGGAAGTACCAGAGGTGCTTTCAAGGCCAGTGTTACCCTGCTGGGGGCTTGTTCTCTGTGCTCTTCAGGACATGGCTTGCTTTTGAAAAGAAAAGGAAGTGGAACTGGAGGAACTGTCTTGCTCTGTTCTTCCAGGATGCAGGGGTCTCTTCCCATCACATTTGCCTGATCCTCAGCCCTCGTTATGTGGCATCTGGGAAACCTCTGCAGGCTTTCAGCTACAGCAGCCTCACAAAGCTGTGTGTGCCCACAGCTCCTCTCTTCTTCCCCACATATCAGTATCAAAAGCTGTTACTTTTCCCTGAAATCCCTTCTTGTCCCTTCAGCTTGTCATGGCTAAAAGCATTCCTGCTGAAATAGCAAATGCTGTAATTTTATATGCAGTTGCATTTAAAAAAGGGGGAGAAAAGATTTTGTGCTTGGTGTATTTTTCAGTGGGCTAAGCAGTCATTGATTGTATTTCAGCCTTCTAACATAGCAACTACACCTATTCCCATCTAGTGGCAAACGCAGCTTGGTTCTTCTGTGGTGGAACGTGAGGTTTGGGATCTGCAGTTGGGTGTTACAGAGCCCTGGGTGTGAAAATGAGCCTAATTCCAGCCCCATGGTCCCTGCACAGGGTGGGTGATGGCAGATGGACACTGCAGGGACACAGCAAATTGTGCTCTGCTTGTCTTTGGAATTT
This sequence comes from Cettia cetti, assembly GCA_013401135.1. Taxonomy (NCBI): domain Eukaryota; kingdom Metazoa; phylum Chordata; class Aves; order Passeriformes; family Sylviidae; genus Cettia; species Cettia cetti. The sequence goes on from VZUI01051412.1 coordinate 8,815, forward strand.
CATGGATTGCTCTAATAACTTTGCATACCGACTCTAATCTGCTTTTAATTCTCTCTGTAGCTCGAGTTAAGGTCCAGGCTTCATTTCAAATCTGTTGTTATTTTTGCATCTCCTCTTCTTCTCAAGTGGTTTATTTTGTCTAAATGCAGCAATTAAAAAGAAATTATTACACTGTGAGAGAATTTGTCTCAAGAAGAGGAAAGAGGTTTACAACAGCAAATTCTGATTGTCCGTGTTTGTTTTGGCAGATAAACAGGAAAGCAGTTTTCAAAGCAAATCCACAGTAGGTCCCTTTGGGATACTTGTCTCACTGGGGGAGACTTTTTTCCCACTCTGAGCAGATCACAGCATAGATTCTTTTTGGATTTGGGGTGTCAGTTCAGACTTGATTCACACATGAGCTGCCTTTCAGTCCCCTCATACCTGCCCCCTCCTTTTCTGACAGCTTTTTGAGATGTTGCTGATGATCTTCCTCAGGTTCCTCTGCCAGGTTCCTATTCATTGCTTCAGGGGACGTTTAGACAGAGCTGCAGAATCCCTGTGGGTCTCTAACCCAGAAGGATCTCCAGCTACAGCCATGGCATGATGTCCACTGCAGCTTCTTTGTGGTGGAAGGGGGTCCCTGCAGAGCTGTGCTCATCCATTCCCAGCACAGGGATGACTGTCCCTCCCAGTGCTGATCTCAGGTGTCTCCTGTGGCAGGGCTGGCTGGACAGGTGACACCTCTGAGTGAGGATGGAGCTGCTGGGCTGCTGTGCCTGATCCTTGCCTCCAGAGCCTGGGCACGTCCCCCCGTGTGACAGATCATGTTTACTGGAACTGCAAAAGAATGTTAATTGCTGTGAGATTGCAATTGCACTGCCCTGGCTGTGCTCACAGGAAACATTGAGGGCCAGGCAGGTTTGTAGGTAGCTGAAAATCCTGGCAGAAGCTGCCTGGCCTTAAGCATGCTTGTGGAATGGCAGCTTTTGAGCCAAACGAAACACCACTGCTGTAGAACCCCTCCTGCCCTCCCTGGAGCCTTTTGGTTGTGTTTTGAAAACATTCTGCCTTTGTGCCCTCCTGTTGCACTGTGTCCCCTTAATGGCTGATCCTGGGATGCTGCTGGGTGCATTTCCTTCAGCAGAAATAATGCAGTCCTGCTGTAAAAGGGGAGATTTATGATGTCTGTGTGTTCATCCCATTTCTGGAGACAGCTCCTCTAATGATAAAGGTGCATATATCTCGGTGTGATGTAAACAACTTGATGGATGGGTTGCAGTTTATGTGGAGAAAATATTGGAAGCTTTTTATCTATCTGTAAGGCTTCCTGGGAGGCTGCAAACAGGTGGCCTGGAAGCAGCAGACAGGTAGATCATCATTAAGGGCAGCCAGGCTGTTTGCAGGCACCCACTGAGGCCAGCATTTCCATTCTTGAAAATAATCAGCTGGTGAAGGCAAAAGGGAAGGAGCTCAAGGCTGCCAGAGCACTTACCTCTCCTTTAAAACAAGAGGAAGCAAAGATGGATTATTTTAATATAATAACTGGCAGCCAGTCTGTGTAGTTAAGTGCTGCTTTAATCCTTGTTTAGGAAAAAATGCAAGCTCAGGGATTGTAGTGTCCGGTGGTGGATGCAGGTTTAAATCTTGGAGTCTAGGAAAAGATTAGAATCTTGCCATTTACTGTAGTGATAAAGGTACAGGATGTCCAAAATCTCAAAAGGATATTCATCTTTCCACCCAGGCTGAGTGTGTGTAGGTCTGTCTGTGTTTTTGCACCTGCATCCCCAGTGTGGGCACAAGCACTAATTAGCTTTTCAAGTGGAGAAATTTTGCTTAAAAAAATGAAGCCTAGTTTCAGTTTTCATAAAAATGTCAACCAGAGCAATATAATGTCTCCCTAATTTAGGAACACTAGAAGGCAAAATAAATTAAATATTGAAGCAGATAGAAGTTCTTATGTTGAAGTTGATGGGTGTAAAATTATTACTAACATAAAATTGCCACAACTCTTCTTTTCCACACTGATGGCACACAGGCCTGCCTGTGTGAAATGTGCTGGAGTGGAGAAGGTTTATAAACAGTGGGGGACTTGCACTGACTGCAGGCCTTGAGAGGCATCATTCCTGTGTGACAGAACTCCTGCAACCCCCCAGGAGCCCCCAGTTCCTTTATTTGCTCAGAGGTGACTGCACCCCTGGGATTAGAGGGTGTGGGTTGCCTGTTTTGTGTTTCAAGGCTGTTTTTGTGGGTTTTTTTGAATGGTTATCCCTCAGGGCAAGTTCTGGCTCAGCCAGTCTGGTTTGGAGCCAAAGGACATCATCTGATGGACCTTGTGGTGTGGTGACAGCCCTTCTGCCTGGCTTCGAAAGCATCCAAAATTTACACGGGTCACCTTGAGATTGTTTGCACAAAGCTGGGAAAATACTTTCTCAGGGATGTTTTCCTGGAAGCTTAGCATTGTGTAAGTGTTCATGGTTAAGTGATCCTACACTGAAGGGTATTGAGGCTCTGAGCAGTGATTTTCCTACATGCAGAGCCTGAGATTCCAGGTGGGCTGAGTGAACCATGGGCAGCATCCCTGCATGAGCAGGTGTGACCTGCCTGATCCATGAGGGAGCTACAGAAAACAAAAGCAAGTGAGAATAATTTTTTTTGCCCCATGGTGTAGGAGCAGGATGAGAACAGGGTTTCAGTCCTGGTGCTGTCCCTAGCTTTACACAGGCCACAAAAAGAGGTAGTTTCTTCTACTGCAGGGAGTAATGAAATGAGCTTGTGTTAGATGAAATAAAGACTTCATGATTGAAAACCACACATTTCTATTTGCTACATTCCTGCCTGGTGTATCCTTTTTGCTCTGATATCTGGTGTTTCAGTGCAAGGGAGATTTTTCATCTGGCATGATGATGATGATGATTCTTCTTCTTTTTTGTGGTTTTTTTCCTATTTTTTTCTTTTTTTTCTCCTTTGCTCTTTTAATTATTTTTAGGATCTGTAATATAAGTAAATTAGAAGTGCTTTTTAATCAGCTTTCTTTAGATAGCCTCACTTTGTAGTACATAAGGATGGCAGAAGCATTTGACTTCATTATCAATAGAGTCTATATCTTCATTAGGTCATTATTATTGAAGATCATATAGAAATATCAGAGTTCACCATATAAATCACAGACCAAGCAGAGAACACCTAAGGTTGTGTGTGTAACCTTAATACCTTCAAATTTGGAATTGCTTATTTTTTTTTCTTAATGTTTAATTTGGCTTCTGTTATATTATAATATATTTTAGATATATAGTGAAAAATACTAAGGAAACATTTGTCAGTGGTGATTTGAAGTCAGTTTTAGCAGAGGCTGCCATGTCCCAGGGAGGTGAGAGTTCAGTGTTTAGGGCAGGACTTGCAGTTCCTGTGGCTGAAGTTTCCTGGGGGTGGAGAGGCTCAGCACGCCTTGCAAACCAGGGCACATTCACTCAGCTCCTGTGACCTGAAGTCATGAGTCATTTTTTTTCCTTTTTCTCCTTTTTAAGCTGGCCTGGAAGAAGCTGACAAAAGAGGAGGAACGGTGGCTGTTTGTTTTTTTGCCTGCAGGCAAGTTTCAGATCGTTTTTGCAGGATCACAATAGACAAACCTGAGTGCAAATCCAGGGTGTTCTCTCCCCTAGCCCCTGAAGCTGTAACACTCTTACTAACGGGGCACTGATGTTCCTTCTGACACGATGGAGCTGTTAATTGAATGTTAATTGCATCACTCGTGCCACAGTACCTTTCTAACTAGGAAAGGCATTTATTATATATTAGCATTGGTGCTGATGTTTCCTCCCTGGGTCTCTGGCAGTGTGCAATAGGAACACTGCAATAGGAACACTGTGATTCATTGGGATTGTTTTGGCTCTGAACTGACTGCATGTACAGCACATGCATTTGGGATCCCTATTTTTAGATTGATGCATACTAAAGTATTTACTCTCATCTGCTCTTTGAGATTACTTACGAATGAACAACAAAGTTTTTTGATGTTCTGCTACCAGGTCCTGTGTCTTTTTAGCTGAGAAAATGACTGTTCAGGAAAGTTGTATCACTGGGCATTACGAGAACTGGATCGTTAATATTTAACTGTGTTGAAAGTAGAAAGCAGTGTAACAGTAATAATAATTTGCACTTGCACAACACATTTCTCCTGAGGATCTCAAAGCACTTTACAAACCATTTAATTAAGTCTAACTAAATCCCTCTGAGGTTTATTATTAGTCCCATTTTACAGATGGTTAAGCAAGGGCATAAAGAAGTTAAATGGTTTGCCTAAATGAGTTAGTGGCAACAATAAGCACATACTTCAGGAGTCCTGGCCACATCTCTCCTCTTGGAGCAGAGAAGGATTGAAGTGACCACAGGGTCCTGCAGCAGCACACAGAAGAGCAGAGCAGCTGGAAACTGAGAGAAGGTGAAGGGTTTTGTCTGAGATACTTCCTGTGAGTGCTGTCCTAGGATCTCCTGGTGTGCTGGCCTTGCGGGATTGAGAGGTGTAGGAGTGGGGTGGGGCTGAGTCCTGGCTCTCCATCAGTCCTGTGTGCTCCATCCCACCCTCACCAGGAACACCCAGACCAAGGCTCTGTGCTCCATCCCACCCTCACCAGGAACACCCACCCTGTGCTGTTTGCTCTCTGCACGACAGTGGTGCTTCGCTTTCTTTGGTGCTGCACGGGAGGGAGGGAGGGAGGGAGGGAGGGAGGGAGGAAGGAAGGAAGGAAGGAAGGAAGGAAGGAAGGAAGGAAGGAAG
>VZUI01051415.1:0-33521 GCA_013401135.1 Cettia cetti
GGCCGGCCCCCGGGCGAGCGGCGCCGCGACCTCCGCCAGCCGCGGCGGGGCCCCGCTGCCCCCGGCCCCGCTGCCGCCCCCTCCCCTACCTGATATGGCGGCGGCGGCTCCTGATCCGGTTCAGCCCCGTCTCCGTAGCTAGCTCTGTCCGACTGGGACTCGTGGAGCAGCGAGATGTCATCCGAGGTGGGGGACTTAAGGCAGTTCCCCATCTTCCCGGGGGGAGCGCGGCCCCCCCTCCGCCTCCTCCCGCTCCGGCGGCAGATCCGCGCCCTCAGCCTCCCCGCCGCAGCGCGCAGCCCGCAGCCGCCCCGCCGGGGAGGCTCATGCCAGCCCCGGCCCTAAGCGGCTTAGCAGCAGCAGCCCGGCCGCCTCCCGCTCCGCTCCGCTCCGCAGCCGCCCCGACCCCCGAGCCGGGGGGGGCGGCAGGACGGGCCTCCCACCCCCCGTGGGGCAGCGGGCTCCGGTGGGTCCGCCCGCCCCGCGGCTGCCCGGCGCCGTTCTGCTTCCCGGTCACCAGCTCCCTGCGCACTGGGCTTTGTCGCACGGGCCGCCCTGGCTCCTCCTCTCACCCCTCCCCGCCGGGCCCGGGCAGCAGCCGCGGGGCCTCGCTGTGCTCCGCGCCCCCCGGCCCCGCCGCGGGGACAGCCCTGCCCGCCCCCGGCGGGACGAGGCGGGACAGGACGGGCTGGGGAACCCAGCCGCCTGCTGGGCTCCCCCGGCCCCAAAATGGTGGGAGCCGCTTCGCTCCGCCCCCGAGCGCGGTGTTTGTTTGTGTTCCGGGCATGGCGGAGCCAGCGGCCGCTCGGGCCCGGCGGGGCGGCACGGGGACCCCCCGCACCACCCGGCCCTCCCCGGCTGAGGGCTTTGTGCGAGGTTTGTGCCAGACCTTCCCGGGGCTCCCCCGCGGGCGGGTCCCCAGGCAGGGAAGGGGGTTCCCTGTGCTGGTCGCTGGCGTGACCCGAGGGGCACCGTCAGTGTAGGCGCAGAGCAGTGAACCCCGGAGTGGAGCAAAATCAGCAACAGGCGCTTGGCTTTTTGCATTTTATAGGTTTTTTTAATGCAATGAGCAGGTACTCTAATAAGCCATGTATTTAGCTCTTTTTTTTCCCTCTTCATAAAAATACATTTGTACTTGCATATAAGTATAGGTAAGATAAGTACTGATAAATGCAAATTTGAGGACAGCGAATGCCCCTGTGTCACTGTGTTAGCATGCCAGCACTGACCCATACAGAGGGGAATATATGATGGCCCTGTTAGTGTTCTTTGGTTCTTCAAAATGCATCCTTGGCCTTCAGATTCACACCATGGAAAATACTTTGAAATTCAGTTTTTAAAGTTAAGTATTTTTTTACATGAAGGAAACGTGGTGCAGGTGAGAGCAGCTGCAAAGTCCAGTCTGTAAAGCAGTACAGCGTGGCTGCTGCTTATCACTAAGTTGTCTGCTGATACAGCTCGGGCCTGCTTTGCACCAGAGCTCCTGTCCCGGGTCAGAGTATCCACAGACCTGTTGTTCACAGTGATGTATTTGGCTCCACAACCTTTGCTGGTGCACCTCAGTCTGGGATCAGACTTTTTGCTGATTATCCTTATGAGTTCACTCTTGGAGATTTCATTATATTACTGTTTAGGGTGGTTTGTTTTGCTGCTTATCAATGGGTAAATTAACTCTGGTGTAAAGCCTGTGATTGCTGCCATTTATGGTGTTCTAACATGGTTTCAGGCTTTTCAAGGAAACTGAAACTAAAATCGGGGCAGGATTGGGACTGTTGAAGATAGAGAGGCTTTGCAATGGTGTGTTGTAAATAATGACTGTTGTACATGGCTTGCTCATTTGGGTGTTTATCCTATGAGTCTGTTGGCTTGGTTTAATAGAATTAGGCAAGCAATTGTTGGAGGGGATCCAGCAAACCACTGCCTCACCCAGTCATGATTTCAAGGTTAAGGCAATGTCAGAGCTGTCTGCTGTGAGAACCTGGTGATGAAACTCCAGCGTTGTCACTGGTATTTTCAGTTGTGCAGTGGCACCGTTGGGAATGACATTATGGGCAACTAGAAAGACTTATTTATTCAGCTGTTATCTCATGTTTTGTTTTCTCTGTGAGGCTCGGGCCTGTGTCATTGATGTTGTTCAGTGAAAACCACAGATCACTCTGTGCCTTGATGTGAGTTGTGATCCTCTCCAGTGAGGAGGTCCTATGGGAACCTGTGGTGCTTCCCTGCTGGCTGATGTGCCAAAATAGCCTTTCTTTGGAAACCAGAGTGCAAACTGCTGTCATCCTGATATGCAGTCAGGACATAGGGGGGATTTCCTCTGCATCTCATAGTATAGATGTTGCATTTATTCACCTTGAGGCAGATCTCCAGAAGGAATAGCTGCTAAGCCCAGTTGAAATTTTCCCCTTAGTAGGTACAGGATGCTCTAAGTCTAGGCATGTTTGAAAAAATGCAGACTTGCCAAGTGCCAGAAGAGATCTGCTTTTCATGGTGGACTCACAGAGACCAAAGAGGAAGCAGAGGTTCATGTTTGGCCTTGCAACAAGACAGAGTGCACTTGTGAGAGCTCTGAAGGGGGAAGAGCTACTGCCAGTCATGCCTGGATTCTTTGAATTAGAGGTGGTTGAAGGCGCTGCTTTTCCCAGCCACTCACTCTTGTTATGTCACATAGGTCATTAATAATGGCTTTGCACCACCTCAAAAGTTGTACAAGGGTCCAGGAGACAGAAAATGGAATTTATTTTTTTTTGTTCACAGATGTCTTTGAATATCCCTGCATATGCTGAGATGTAGCTCTAAGCCCACTCCTTTTGCTACCACACTTTCTGCAGGTTGGGGACAAGGAAGCAGAGGGATGGGTCCTCAGAGGATGTAATTTATGAGAATGGTTTCTTTGTTTTAGCAGAACCATTGGACAGTTTAACTGCTTACTTCAGTTCACTCTGGTTTTTACTTCCTCTTCTTAGTTTGGGGAACAAGTAATAGTCAGAATGGATTTTCTAGAGCCTTAAAATGCTCCTATAGAGGAAGAAAATTCGTGTTGTGATTTAGGGCTGCACAGGTACTACAGATGGAAAAGATAATGCAAATATAAAAATTTGTGTCAGACAAGTATCAGTACAGAACTGGCAACATAAGTCAATGAAACTTTTTCTCACCTGTAAATATTTAAACATTTGGCTGTAATCTGTTGTCAGAATGGCAGTGGGGATGTTCTGAAATTTACCAGTGTACAGAATTCATGTTCTGGTACACCTCAATACAACCTCATACATGGGCCTACCCTCACCACATTCTGGCAGCTGGGAGCTTCTGAGTGAAATCTGCCTTTCAAAACAAAATGGAAATTCAAGAAGAAGAGCTTTAAACTATGCAGGCAAAGTTTATGTTTAATTTTACAGGCTTCTGATGTGAGGGAAGGCAAGTGACATATTGGTGTATTCTTAAGGCTCATACAAGGAAGCCAGAGATGATGAACTATTTTATTGAAAAATCTGTTTCCTTTTGAGTTAAAAATCTAAAATCCACTGAGGACATAAAAAGTCCTTCTTGTTAAGAGTTCTTCTGCAAAATTGATGTCATTAATTGCCTAATTTTTAGATGAAAGACCCTTTGATAACACCATTTTACGTGATCCATGCTCATGTTATTGTTGGACAACCTTTTGGATATGTTTAATATGTCATGCTTAACAAAAGTTTTTAAAAGACCTTTTCTGTCCTCAGCATGGAAAAGTTTTTTCACTTCCTTTTCTTCCATCAAGCTTATTTTCCCAGCACTTATTCTCTCTCATTATGCCTTATCTTTCTTTTGGATAAGATTGTTTTCCCAATTCATACACAGAAGTCCAGTTGACTTCTGAGTGCAATCTTTCCATGCCATGGTACCCAGAGGTTCAGAGATAACTCTGTTTGCCTGGGTAATGTTGGTGAATAGAACACAATGCAATTTTAAAACCTTTTTCTGGAAGGAAAAAAAAAAAAAGACTTTGTATACCTCTGGAGAATGGAAGTAAATTACATTCTTCTATTATGTATGTGAATCTGATTATGGGAATGGTGGAATTAATTTATCTGGTTATAAAGAACATGGCATCTTCTAAAATGCACATGATTATTTTTAGTTTTGTTGATTTTAGCTGAACCATAGACGTTTCTCAGTGTACATTACAACTGGATATTGCTTTCTGAGACAGAGTGAATGCAGCACTAGAAAGCAATTATGGAACTAATATATTTCCCTGAAATGTACTTTGTGATGCAGGATTTTACTCATGTTTCTAAAAATTACTTAAACTTCTGCCTAAATTATCCTGGTATCACAAATATGCCACTTATATCAATTTATCCCAAAAATACTATCTTGGTAAGGAGAAGTATTCTATTACTGGCAAGAATGACTTGCCTTCCATAATAATGGTTTTCCCCAGGTCCAAAATGTTTTTTCAGTGAGGAGTGCAATGCCTGCTTTTCCTGTGCACTGGGGCACCTGCACTGTGAGCCACAAAGAACAGAAAGAACATGTATTTTGGCACTAAAACATCCAAGCAACAAAGCAGACAGTCATCATACAAAAGCAACCTCTTCAAACAAACCCTCTGTCACCCAGCTTCCTGGTGAATTTTGTGTAGGAATCAATTTTCCTTTTTCTCCCTGTACCACATGTTGCCACAGTCTCAACTTCAAAAATTATCAGAGACCTATAAAACATGATCTAAGGAGAAAGATTGAAAGAATTGGGATTGTTTAGTCTGAAGAAAATGAAGGTGTTGGGGAAAATGGTAATGATCTTTCAAAATGTAAAATGTTTCTCTGCAGAGGGAAGGAATAAGGTTTTTCTTTATGTTCAGTGGGTCTAGGGCAGGAGGTGATGGACTTGGAGATTTAAAGCAGACATTAGGAAATTATTTCAATGTAGTTTGGCACTGAAAATGATTATCTGGGAATCTCATTTGCTGAAGGCTTTGAAAGGCGGATTAGGTCACATGTCTCAGGAATGGTTTTAGTTGCAGTAGATTATATGGAGATAACCCCAAAAGGTTCCTGGCTGGTTTATGGTATTTTGCTTCTCTCAGGTGATTTACTGCAGATGCCTTACTGCTGTGTTATTTTGATTCTCACTCTTCCTTATATCCTCAGAAAATGCCAGTAAGAAAAGATATCAGTAGGCAAAAATTGGATAGGTAGAATGGGTGGGGACGTTCCCAATAGCAGAATACTGAGAACTCACAGGAAAGCTGAGCATATGTCATATTATGCTTGAGCAGAGTATAACATGCTGACATGTCCTCCTGACAGGCTTTGGGACACAAGTATTGGGCTGGCTTTCAACAAATGGTGGTTAGTCAATACACAGAAATCTACGTTTTAAATTTTAATTTTAAATTTTAATTGAAGCTTCACTTTTTCCTGAATTTGCAAGGAGTGAACTTTGTCCACAGTTCACCAGTAGCCAGTTTGTTAGATTTTTTTGTTCCTCCAGTTCTCTGCAAGAAAAAGGTAGTATCCAAAATGCTTATCCAAATTATTTGAAACAGAGTTGAGGAATTAATTGATTGTTCTACTTAAATATGCATTCTGCTGCAAAATTTTAAACACCTCTTGTTCACCTTCTCCATAATCTTCCTGTTTTCTGATATTCACCATTCTTCCTAGCCTAAAATCTCTCTTTTCTTCCTGTAGGTAACTGTAGGTCTTCTGCAATAACAGAGTGATAAAATGACACTTGAATAGATTGATGAGAACCCAGGGAGTGTGACCTGTCCGACAACTCTGCCCAAGTCCAAGATCATCTAGGTCTTTGTCATTCCTGGACAGAAAACTGTTGAAACTTTTCCTGGATACTGAATGATGGCTACAGGTACTGTGTTCTAATCCCTTGCTGCTTCAGAAAATTTCCTAAGAATGCCATAAATCAAACTCTTTGTTATATGTTCTGTTTGTACTGTTAAAGCTATTTTAGATGTCTGAAAACTGTTCCAATGCTTTCAGTTTTTCCTTATGGATGATGATTTGTAAATCTCTGAGATGTTTCACTGTCCTGCAGCCACCTTCTTTGGTCCACTTTTCCAGTAAGCATGGCACCCCAAGCTGCACAGAGCAGTCCAGTTAAAACCTCAGCTTTTAATAAAGAGAATATTATTTAGTGTGTGCACAAATGCCATTGATCACATTTAGTGCCCTTCCTTTTTCCTGCAGTTTGTAGCTTCTGTCACTCCCTATCCTTTTCCATGTCATTCCTGCCTACTCAGGTTTTCTTATTTTATGCTTCTCCAGATGATTATTCTGAAGGGTACTATTTTGCACTTCCTGTTGAAATTCTGGTCTGTGACAGCTGAGCTGGTTGAATTGCAGCAGACAAGTTACTGGAGACTGAACAGAAGGAATGTGAGAAGGAACCATTGAAGGAACCATTGAGGATTCTGTACTGAAAGTATGAGGTAGTTGTGAATGACTGCCCTTGGGAAATTCACTTTATCTTCTGGCCAGAAATGTTTCTTCTTAACGTTTAGTTTTACTTTTTGATTAGTCTGTGTTTGTACATTCTCCTCTTGGAGGGACAGGCTGGAAATTTGTACCAGTACTTGCTTTTACATGCTCAAACACTAGTGTGTTTCCTGAAAAAAAAAACCTCTAGAAAACAACATGCAGAAAACAGAAATTATCAAAAATTAAGCCTCTAACAGTATGAAAAGGAATACAAGAAGGTAATTGTACAATTCCTTAGTCTGTTCTGATTTTGGTTGTATGGAGATTCCTGTAAGACATGAAACTTGCTTGTTTACTTACATGACAAAAGAGGAGAGAGGCCTTTTATTTTAGCAGAACATACTGTTTAAACAAACATCACAGTGAAACAAGACAGTTAGAGGTACTGTAAGTCTATTCTTAGTTTTTAATGTTTTGAATTTTTTTGTCTAAGAATAAATTATTTTTCTTTTAATTTATTGTGAAGTGCATGCCTACAGTTAGTTTTTGTAATGGCAAACTGTTCCCTCTTTCAGTTAAGTTTACAAAAGTTACACACTCTGTGGAGCTACTTTAACTTTTATTTGGAGGTGTTATCTTAGCAGTGGATTTGCACACTGCTTAAGAAATTCTGAAGGCTTCATATTGACTTAGAAAATGTCTCAAAAACCACAGGCACTCCATTGGGTGTTTTGGTCTGTGTGCTGCTCCACAAATACTCATTTAGATATAAGGGACTGCACAGAATCTCTGCAAGACAGAGTGATTGCAATGGTGCATTTTGCCTCTGGCTCACAAGCTGTACACCAGCATAGTTCAAGGGTTAAGAGCAAGATAAAATCACTTGCTGCTGTTTTGATTTCCTGAGAAGTTGTTGTTTTTACATGAGAAATGAGGAATGCAGTTAGGACCATTCCTGTGCCAAAATTTCAAAGTATGTTCCTGTCAGTTGTGCTGCCATTCATAGGTTTTACATCAGAATCTTAAATTTGGTTATAAAAATCTCTGTTGTAGAAGCCCCATCTTGTGGACAACAAATCAATGACTACTTCAGCACAACTGAAATATGAAATACTTAGAAAATCTGAATATATTTTGGTAGTTTTTGCAAGAAACTGGAGAGTATTCATATTTCTGGACAATATAGAAACTTCATTCATGTGTAGCTATCAGCATGGGCTTTTCAAAGACCATTTCCACAGGAAGAAATTGTGAATTGCAGAGAGATGTTAACACTGGGGTGGAAACAAGGATGGTGCCCTCAGAACCCTGTTTTAAGTCCAGAACAGCTATGACACAAGCCTGAATCCTATCTTGAATTCCCAAAATGGTGTCCTGTAGCACTTGGCTAGTACAAATGTGTCTTGAAGTGGCAAAGTCATATAAGGGCAGAAGGACATCCTTTGAAAAAATTGTGAAGAGAGAAAGAATAGCAAAGTATGCATGAAAACTGAATCTGGAAACTTTGGAAATAACCTTAAGGAGATTGTTTGTTTCAGCACAAAGTAATGGAAGAGGTCAAGCAACTCCATACTCAGTGAGTCAACACACTTAGTAGGAAGAGTGTTAGGAAAGTAAAGAGTGTGAAAACAAGCCTGTGATAAAAGCTATTTTCAGGTTTCAGTATGACATTGGTAGGATATATTAGATATATTCTATTAAATAGAATGATGTATACATATAATTAGAACGCCTTTTTGTTGCTCTGAAGAAATTGGGTCACTCTATGATAGTTTTCTGTTTCTTCCATATGAAGAAAGTAGGAACCTTCGTGATAGTTTTCCATGTAGTAATTGAGGTGCAATGAGGGAGCCAGAAGATGTGGCGACATCTAGGGAAAGGTTGGCAGAAGTGCCTCCAAGTGAAACCTCCCGCTGAAACTGTAGCCACTTCTTTTTCTGGGAAGGTGGTGGATCCAGGGAAGGTTTTGTTGGAGTGGCTTGTTTGGAAGGGGTGCCAAGAGTGAAGAAGATTCTGTGAACAGCCCCTTTGATGGGAGGACAGGGGTTGCTATTCCTACACGTGGGTGTCTGACTGAGCAAGGGGATTAACAGAGGCAAAAGTTCAGGATCTGGACATTGCAAAGCCAGGAAATAAGTTCTTAGTCCTTACCAACAGCAGTCTGGATGAAATCTCCACTTTTAGGACATACCAGCTGCCATACATTGTACTACTTAAAATTACCTTGAAAAGTGAGTGTACATCTGCCACCTTACAGTTTAAGTTTAAAATAACTATTTCTTTCGTATTGAATTGAAATAATTAGATTTGCATAATTCTGTAGTCTGGGAATGCCTTTGAGAAAAATGCATATTCCAAATTTTTACCTCAGTCTTTTCCTTAAGGAAGAGAATATTAAAACTTTAGCAATATACAGGACTACAATTTTTACCTGAGAGCAAATCCTGCAGGAATCAGCATGTGCAATCAAAATCAAAATCTTTCTTGGTGTGAAGTGAAGCCATGAAAGGGCCTTTGCAGCTCCTTTCTGTGGAAGTTGTTTCTTCCTCAGGAGACAGGGAACAGCAGATGCTGGTTCACCCCTCAAAGGAAGAGCAGATGAAGAGGGAACAGCTACTTAGAATTCCCTGCACTTAAATAATAAAGCATGAACAGTTCAGCAAGAGGAGTACAGATATTAGTATGGTGTGAAATCTATAGGAGCTGTAGCCTAGAAAAAGAAAATGAAGATGTCACAAAAGGGTGTTGGAAAGCAAGGATTTATTCCAGCAGTGTCAAGGGAGGGAATAAGAGCTGCTTAATTCCTGCTCCAGCAGCTGAGCTCATGGTAGTACCAAGGAAGGACAGGTCTTGGTACAAAGGACAGATATATTGGTATATATCTGAGCAGAAGGCTCTAGAAAAAGTAATTACTGGTAAAAGCAAAGTCTCTGAAGGAGTAGAGGAAAAGGGTATAATTCAGTGATACTTCTTGCATTGGATTGTATTATAAATAACAGGGTGTTTTTTATGCCCATATGACAAGGAAGGGAACTGATTACATCAAGAAGAGCAATTTGTTGTACCTTTCTTGCTTAGGTAAATAAAATTTTTAATTGCAGGGGATTCATTGCTAAAAGTTGCTGAGTAGTATTCATCTCTCATACTAATAGATCTTTTCAAGAAAATACAGCAGAACTGGAAACTCAAAGTTTAAGTGTGAACCTGCAGTGATCTGCTGTCAGAAGTATTGTGTAGGTGTATAAAATTGATTTCAAAGGGAATGAAGAGGTGTGACTTGTGAATTGCTACTTTTTAAAGATAAAGAATTAGTTCACATGTAGGTCACATTAAAAAAAGACAGTAACTCTTCATCCTTCTCTTTTTATTATGCACATTTTATCGATGTTTTCTTTGGTTGCCTGTAGCCTTTCTGCTATTGTAAATATTCCCAAAGTTTTATTGAGATAAAAATGTTTAAAAATGTAATAATACTGATATATCAAGTGATTTAGCATTAAAAAAGAGAGATTTTCAGTGGCCATTTCAAAACAAGGCTTGATGTGTTATGTCAATACAAAACTAAATGTGTGCAGTTGAACCTTGAGCACTTGTGTTTGTAATGTATAAAAGTGTTCTTTTAAAGCTGTCTCTATCTTGTGCCCCTTCCTCTTCCAGCTCAGTCCATTTGTCCAGAGCTGTGGAGGTGCCACATTGCACCAGTCACCAGCATGGCATCCACTTCCCCAGGGATGGATCCTGGTCCCTGTCCCATATCAGCCAGGTGAGGAGAAGGACAACCCAAAGCTGTTCTGAACCTCGTCCAAAAAAGGTTCACTAATTTACAGTTCCTTATGGCAGGACACTTCTTCTGGTATTGTCATGAACATTTTAAAATGTTATCAGACAATAATTGCTATCACAACTTTTCATTCTGTGTTTCTGTTTCAAATTTTCCTCAGTTCAATCAGAACCAAAAGTTAATGCCCGTTGGCTAATTTCCAGTGCATGCCTCCACAGAACAACTGCTGCCTTTAACTGGTGGAGAGATCAAGGCTTGAACTGACAAAAGACATCTGTATTTTGGAAAACAAATTAATGTTTATGTTTTAATTTATAAGTTCCTGGCTCTTTTATGGTTCCTGTTTTTCAAGTAATGTCTCTTTGGATCCCTAGCTGATGGAGAGTCAAAATGGAAAAGGCCCATGAGAGAATTATCACAGTAGAACATCTGGTCTGCATTGGAAAAAGCTGAGAAAGATATTCAACATCTCTGAGACCGAGGCAGCCATGAGGCAGTTTGAAAGTCAGTCCATGAAAAATTGTGCAGGTTGTGGCCACCTGGGCCAATCTAGTGTTGTTTTGGGAAGAACTACTCTGCTCATGAGCATCTGAGTTTTAGTCTCCCTTAGGCATGGATATGTGAGAGCTGGGAGTGGTATGAAAGGTGTTTGCTTTCCATAATGTTAATCTGAGTCCCAGCACTGTCCTAATTATATTGTGGGGTTTTGCCAGTCTCCAGATTTCTTTTGAGCATGTAGGCTGGAGTCAGAAGACTTTCCCAGGGCTTTTGGCATAGCTTTACAAGAAAGTGGATGGAAAGGACTTTGTATATTTTTGGAAGAATATTTTGCATCCTGCTTTAAACTATTCCAGAAGGTAAAAGGACATTAGCTAGACTGTATGTTGGCTGGTGTACTGCTATGTCACTAATGGCAAGGACTTTATTCCTGTTTTCTGCAGTCACAGACTGTAAGAAATGCAAAGAAATCATGGACCAAGTAGGGCAGTAAAGGTACCCCTGTATTCAGAGAGAACAAACTCCTTCCCACTCCTTCCACCACATGGAACTGTGGTCCTTTAAGTCATTATAGCTCATGCAGAACAGAAACAATTTGACATGTATAACAAGAAACATTGCAAATTGTTTGCCAAACAAAGACTTATACTGCAGATGGAAGAACTGATGAAAATTGTTTATAGATGGGGAACTAAATGTAGATTTTTCAAGAACAAGGTTGCTGTCTTCCTTGCCAAGACAAACAAATCTGAGAGACCATCTCATTGCTTTAGGCTGCCTGAGGACCCACTGGAAAGTCTATGGACCTTTTTCCACAGAAAATTTGTGTATTGTCAATGCATAAGTGTATTGTCCACAGTTACACTGTGGCAGCTGCAGAGGAAGTGAAAGGTTCTCAGGAATACATTAGGGAGAACTGGATTTTTGGCTTCTGAAACAGTGTGGACTGCTTTTGGAAACTGTGGAAGTTTATAAACTAGATGTTACTGCTACAAAAGGTTATCTGTAAGTTAAACATAATAGTAATTAATCTGCTATCTTTAGATCTTAACACTAACAACACAATGAAATTGAGAATTCCTATCTTCTAGACTTGCAGTTTCCAAGATGCCTTCATTCCTGTGAAAATACCCTGGTCTGCATTTAGAGATTTTCAGTGTTACCTTTAGAAATCTGTGCACAGATGTTTTTACAAAGCACTGTGTAATCATCCCAAACAACTGGTTTTAATGGGCCAGTTATTTAGGAAATCATGTAATGAGGACATAAATACAACCCCTGATACTGACATAAAACATGTATTAGCAAAATAATATCGTTTGTATTTCCCTGATATAGAGCAGACCCTGGAAATATATAACTCATCATGTCCTTAAAATTCTGTTATATCTGTAAAGATCTATATTGGCAGAGAGGCTCAGCAGCATCCTGGGCTGCATTAGGAAGATCCTTGCCCTTTGCCCAGCACTGGTGAGACTTCAGTGGGAGTGCTGTGCCCAGTTCTGGGCTCCCCACAGCAGGAAGGACATGGACATGCTGGAGTGAAGCAGGAAAGGGCCGTGAGGATGGATGAGAGGAGCATCTGTCCTTTGGCTGCCCAGGGAGGTTTTGAAGTTGACATCATTGAGGAAACTCCAAACTCAACTGAGCAAGGTCCCAAGCACCCTGCCCTGGGTGATCCAGCTTTGACCTGGGCTTGGACTGAGTGATCTCAGGAGGTGCTTCCAGACTGGGAATACTTGAGGCAGTTTGCTTGGGTCTTGTCAGCATTTTAGCTGCAACTCGACTGTGGAGGAATCCTAAGGAGAGCAAAGGCTGTGACCCTAGAAATTCATCCAGATGGCTGAGGCCCAGAAAAGGCATAATGGGAGCTGCTAAGTATCCTGAATGTCTCATCAGAGTGATATTTCACTTGAAAATACAAAATAGAAATTACTTGGGTCTTAATGACACTGAATGCCCATAGTGTTCTTTCCCTTCAGCTGGACTGCAGATGCTAACAACTTCTCTCTATCTGAACACACTTATTTTAGTTTAATCCTGCTGTAAAATCTTAACATACATTTTACTCTAGAAATTAATACCTGGTGCTTTACGGTGCAGAATTTATTTGCTGGTTCATTCCACACTTTCTTTCCTTGTTAGTACTGATATTAACAAATTGCAGTCTATTTTGACATATTACTTCAGTAATAAGCACATACTATGTCTCAAGGAGTTGAGAATATCATAATTTGAGCAAGGTAAAATCAAAATATATAATTACATTGCATATTCTATGGCACTTAGTTTGTAACTATTCTTACAGTACCTTCAGAATAAGATGGAAGATGAAATTCAAAAGGGGCTTTCAGAGTTCAAAAAGATTTATGTTGAAAGATTTATGTTAAAACAAGATTTACGTTGAAAGGCAAAGATAATTTTTTAAAAATTAAGCTGAGTAGTAGTAGGAAGATTCACCTGTGGTTTTTCTTGATGAAAATGCCAAGGAGCTAACTTGAAGTATTGAGAATTCCCAGATCCTCCTTCTTTTGAAAATTCTTTGTCTTTTATATTGCCCCTAAGGAAAAAGGAAAGCACACTGGAAAACAAAAAATTGAGCAACATTGCAAAAGTAATTAGGAAATAAATAGATTATAATGCATTTTATTTCATTTTGGTTTTACACTTCACCAAGTGAAACAAAACATAAATAACCTGTGTCTTTATTATCAATATATGGAGTCACAATGGGTCTAACAGACCAAGGCACAAATGTATAAACAACACCTGTGACAATTTTTAGAGGACATCAAATTTTCCTAGGGATGAAACCACAAAATTAAGACTTCAGACAAAAATAACACATGAAGGTCAAATGTACTTAGTCATTGGTTGCTGTCTCTGCACCACTTTCTCCAGACTTAAAGCTTTTACAGCACATCTCTGATTCAGACTCCTCTATCCTGTGTAGGATGGAGTTTTTGGTGTGGAGAGTATTACTTTAAATTGACACCTCTAGCAGCAGCTCCTACTTGTACTGATTTCCTTTTATAAATATGTAACCTATTATATCTATCCAAGCCTGGCTGAGTTCCAAGTCACCCATTTCTCAGTAATACAGGAAATTAAATCTAATGTCTAATCAGCATAGAGGCTTATGCAACCTTCATTCCTTGTAAAAAGTACTAAATAACATAATAATATTACCTTTTCTTTTGATAGCTAGAGAGTTGTGCACTTAGTTTTTATGTAGACCAAACTGGCTCTGCATTTGGGCTTGAGGAGTCTGGGTTGATCCGTCCTTTTTTGCAGACTTAGTGAATTTCACCTCAAAAATTCTCTTATTAAAAGTTCATGTGTATGGTTTGGTCCCTTTCTCCACTTGTCCCTGTTGTAGGAACCCACTTTGTTCCCACAGAGGGCTGTGTCCCCCATGATCTCATCCTGGGGGTGCTGCTGCTTTCTCATTCATCCTCTCTCCCCTAGGATTTTCCAGCCTGAACAGATTTCTGCCTGTTCCATCTCATTTTCTGATAATACCCACCAGAGCTCTGTGTCAGTTGATGCAGCCTTTAGAAATGCAGAAATCTGATTTTAGGCCATACAGATTAGCAACATAATTTCAGGGCTTTGTCTCCTGCATGTACCAGTGGATTTATACTGAATAATTTTGAACTGTTACAGCCCTTTGAAACCCATTTTTCTCTTCCTGCTGTAATATATTAAGTGACATAAGGTCACTGATGCTGTGGAAATTGGTTTTGGAGTTGATAGGCTAATTCAGCAAGAAATCGGTTCTAGCAGAAACACAACAAAAATTATTTTAATCTAGTGCCCTGCTACTTTGTTGGCTTTTAGGAAGGAGATAATTAAAATTTTCAAGGGAGTTCCAAGTGTGTAGAAAAAATACCATTTTGGAGATTTAAGGTTATTTTTGCCTCACAGTTTATTAGCTTCTTTTCTGAAAGCAAATAAGCTGAATGTGATGGACACAAATATGACATTTTCACATGCTCAAAAAAATAAGAAATAAGATATTTTTTAAAACTGAGTTCTGTATAAGCAACTTGGTTCAGTCTTTTCTGTGTCACTCACCCCATGTTTACAGTAACTGCTCCTGCAATTTTGTGGATGAAAACTTCCATGCAGACACATCCAGTGCCATTAATGAGGCTGCTTTATGCAACTGATTGCAACGGGGAGCAAAATTACATTAATGGTGCCTAAGGAGAAAGAGAATCTCTGCACTCAGCATGAGTAAGGAGTAGCCAATGCCTTATTTTTTCCAGAACAAATATTTAAGTTAAATTGAAAACAATAGTTGATCTCTGAGAATAATCACTTAGAGTTTGAAAGCCCTATATATTTTTTTCAAAATACTGCACTAAGGAATTTCTAAGCACAAAAAATAAAATAACTGTAATGCTTGCTGTATGAATATGCCAAAGGAAAAGAAATTACCAAAAATAAACCCTTTCATTTTTTTGAGATGAAGAACAGAGGAAATAAGAATGCATTTCCAAGAAACATTTTTTTAAATGTCAGAATTGTAAATGTAGTGCTGTCATTGTCATATTTTAAAAGATATTTTAATTTTATAATAAAGGAAAAAGGATGACATTTTACTCTCTGTTCTTGCATAAAACAGGTACAATGGTGCTGTTTGCAGAGGAAGGACACCAGCTGCAACAAGAGTAGTGTCCTAGAGTGAGGAATGAGCTCCACTGGAGATGAGCTGCCTTCCCTGGCTGCAGTGCTGAATATTTCATTTTAGCAAGTCTGAGACTGCTCCAAGTCTTTGTCTCCTCCTGCACTTTATGCTGGTGCAAGTACCAAGTTGTGTGTAACTGAAGAGAGAGAAATAGAAAATGCACATCAGTGTTTTATTTCATGCTCCCCAAGTTCACTCAGACAGACACTCCCAGGGTGAATGTGTGCTGCACTTGATTTGGAGATCCTGTGTTATAAATTCTGGCTCTCCTGTGCTTTCCTGCTTTGCCTGTAGAGCAGTTAAGAGAGTTCATAACAGGAGCACCCTGTTACCTCAGCTGCAAAAGGTACTGAGAATCTAATGGCCAAGAGGGTGGAATTTAAATTTATTTTTGTTTGGCTTGTGCTTCAGCAAGCATTTAAAAGATCCACCAGTTTATCTTTGTCAGAGATTGTTTTTCTTTTGGCTTAGCTTGGACACCAATCTCACTGTTGAGTTTACATTTATGGGTAGGACCCAAGTTTTTCTCCATGTGTTCAGTATTATGATTTTGACTTTGCAAGTCTTGTTGCTTGGGGTAGGTGTAAAAGTCATGTCTGTATGTGCAGCAAGAACAGAACTGGGATTTGGATGCTGCTACTTAGTCAATTGAGAAGGAACAAAAGTAGTGTTGAAGGCTGCCTCTCCTCCTGTCTCACAGGCAGAAGAGTTGGTAAAAGCTGTAAAGACAACTGAGCACCCTAATGATATATACATTTTATTTCGTAGGTGAATTTTGAGGAATAGTTTTTAAAATGTAGTTATTTTACTCTCCTTTAGCAAACCGTTTGTGACCATAGCTGTTTTTCCAAAATGCCTGCTTTACTTGCTTTTGTTGCCACCAGTCGCGTTCTCACTCCACGTAGTAATGTCCACAAGGTGGTGCCATAGCTAAGAAATTTGCAGCAAATAAAGTAATTCGATAATTCTGTCTGCTTTTAGTAACTGACTAAAGTTATCATTAAAGAATTAATAATTATTTCATAAGCCAAATATCACAGAATTGCGAGCTCTTTTTTTAAACCACTAGCGTGAGCAGAGGTGGGTCTATCTGCTGAACGAGGGCAAATCCACATGCCTGTGACTCTCCCAAATCCTGTACAAAAATGAAGAGGCAGCTCAGGGTTTAGCAGCCAGGCTGATGAAGAGTTGTGTATTTCCTAGCAGGGTAACCAGGGCCAACATTGGCATATGTGTTATGTTTTTGTCTGGGTCGCTTGAGCACTAATCAGCCTGAATCCTGACAAGCAGAATAGTTCATCCACAACTTCAACCAAGACAGCTTCCACTTTCCCTACAGTGGCTGTGGTACATCAGACCCTAATTTCCTGAGTTTTTTCTAGAGCCAGGGATAGCCAGGCTCCCTGTCCTATGCTAATCTACAGTTAACTATTAATTCCAAAGAGATGTGAAGTGCTTACAGAGGGACCTGCACTGATGCTCAAGTTTATGAGCATCTTTCTAGAAAAGACCAGACTACAGAAAGCACAAGGGGATGTAAGGTGTCAAGTGTTCTGTCCAGTACATAAAGACAGTGAAACTTCCAGGAAAAAGTTGTTTGTGTGGATGTGGGTGACTGCACTGACTTGTATGTCCCAAAAGAGCTGAAGTGCAGCACGATTTGGCCATTCCCCTCAGAAGGTGTGTGTCAGTTCTTCAGCTACCCTTGGCCACGTGGTGCTTCTTGCACCCTGCCCTACTCCCCTCTGTGACCTCTGCAATCCAGGTGTGCATGCTAGTACAAGAAATGCTCCCTGCCAGCTTCTGCAGTGGACAAATTAAGTTTGAATCATTTATTCATCACATAATTTTGTACCAAAAGCAGCAAGAAAAAGGAATACTTTAAAATACCATTCAGAAAATCAGTGCATTGACTTGCCTCCAGCTTGAATCTCTCTTTGGTAGGCCTGTATCTGAAAGAGAAAAATAACAGGGTTTGCATAATATGTTTCCTCTACACTGTTACATTATCGTTTTAAAACATACTAAAATTCTGGCTTAAAGAGACTCAATGGAAATTAGGTGTACCCAGGAAAAATGGTTTGTTCCCCACTTGTAAAGTAGAGTTAGAAGCTTATTGAGTCCATTTCTGAAAGTTGTCAACACAATGGCGACCTATTTTTTAATAGAATTTTTTTTATAATCTATAAATTATATTTTAAAGTGGTTTTCAATATTTTGAAACTTTGTATTGGTTTCAATATCTGTTTGGAAAAGACATTATCTAATCTGAGAACTAACTAAAAATATGAAGTCATAAGCAGGTTAAGTAGATTTGATTTCTGAGTCAGTCTGCCGAGTTAGCTTGAATTAACTGAATCGTGACAATGGCATTGTCAGAATATTCCTGTAAGATTGTTCTGAGTGTATGGCTGCAAGATGTCTTGCAATTAAATTGACATGTTTCTGGTTTAGTTTGGATTCTGCTTTTTGTTTGACTTTGCAAAGTTGCTTTCAAAAATGTTCATTTTTCAGATATTTTGCACAGAGAAAAAAATGATGCTGTCTTCTAGAGGGGGGGAATGAGTATCTAAGATCATACCTCTAAGGCTCCACAGTGTGAAAACCCCAGGTATGCATTATTTTAGTAATTTAACACTTGAACTGAAATCCTGAACACTCTCCCTTGCAACAATTTTGTGCTTTTATCGGAAATCCCATAAGTATTTTTAAAAGCTCAAATCTGTTTTTTCCCCTAAGCCTGATGTTCTGCTTTCCCATTTAGGCAATCATGAACAAAACCTGCTTCAGCTCTATGCCTAAATCTGCCTGGGAGGAGATAACTTGCAGTGTTGAGAGTTTGGAGTCAGCGTGAGTAGGCTCAGAAATCCTCCTGCAGATGCCGGGCGCTCACCGGAAGCAATTGAGAGTGGCAGTGGTATCCTGCAGGATGTGTGCGACGTGCTCAGCGGGGGCTTGATTTACACAGGGCCACATTATAGACTATACATTCTGGTAATTGTGGTATTGTTATTGCTGGGATGGATCTAAGCACAGGAAGTACATATAAGCACATTTGAAGTGATAACATCCACTCCTGTGTAAAAAGCAATATTTTATTCTCGTACATAATACGGTGTTCGCAAGGGAAAATAGATAATTTGCTAACAAGTACTTAGCATGACTTTTAGGGAAAAAAGCTGACTCATTATGGGAAGGCCGCAACCAGCATTTACAAATAAATCCACTTAAACTTTTAATCACTTTTTTTTTTTCAGTATGGACTTGTAATCCAAGATCAGGAAGAAGACAATGCATTGCCAACTGAAACACAAGAAAGGTCAAAATAAGTTTTCAGTGTACCACCAAAACCACAGGGTTAGGTTTTTGTTAAGGAGAATGAGTAATACCATCCTAGCTATGAAGGTTGCTATGAGTGGGTAAAAATTCCATCTAACTGATAGGGCAGATTATGTATTCTGCAAGAAACTGAATAATCCCAGGTAAAATCTTGCCCTGTTTCTTCAGCTCAATAAGAAATCCCAGCCACTGTACCCACTTAGAAGTTGCTCTGTGCATACTTGTCTAACTTTAGGATTCAGGAACAGGTCTGTTCTTCATCCTACATCCCCAAACCAGCCTTGCTCAGGAACACATTGCCTCCAGCCTTGGTGTGGAATGAGGAATCTGTTCCTGCTGCTGATCCCAGGATGTGGGATGTGGGTTGACCCTCAGCTCTGCAGCTGCAGGCAGTGTGTCAAGGCCCCTCTCAGAGCCTCTCTCCCCATTTTTCTTTAACAGTGTAGGCTTCAGACCTTTCTGTGCACCCAGGGAAATCACTGATCAAGCCAGGGCTCACCCACGTTTCCTTCTGGAAGGGGGATATGAATCTGTTCAGAAGAGGGATGCTATAACCATTTCAAATTTTGTGTGCCAACCTGTTCTCCAACACAAATTGACAGAACACAGGTAACATATTGTGCATGCTGTGCCTGTTTCTTACTTTGTTTTGCCAGGGAAAATAGATTAAAATTGGTATTAAGTTTCCTTCTTGTTCCTCCAATAATAGAAAATTACCAGGGAAAAGAAAATAAGACAGAGATTTTGTTCCCTAGAAAGGCCTTACAGCTAAATGGGTTTTTTTAATAATATGAAACATCCTTGCCTGCCTTAATAGATGAGAAAAGTAGCAATAGAACTGTGAAACAAATTAATACATCAAAAATATCGACCCCTGGACCATAGCTGAATCTATATTCATATTTGTAATAGTGTTGCAGATCGATAATACAATGCTATAGGGACGCTACACTGTTTACATTGATTTGTTGAAATGATAGTTATGGGTGAGGTTCTAAACAGACACTGCAACATATAACAAAGGACTGACCTACTAATAGATCTAATAATAAGACAGATCTAATAAAAACATCTAATAAGATGTGACAAGCACATACGTAAAGAACCCAAAGCCTAATGATTTGTTTCACAGTTTCATGAAAAACTTTTTATTGTTTTCTATCTGTATTATTTAACATTAAGAATACATTTTCCTTCATGAATTTTAAATGCTACTGGTCTGAAAATTTTGTGCAGACAGTCTAACTAACATTGAACAGAAGTATAGTTTTTTTTTACATGTCATACTTACAAAATTTTGAAATTACAATCCTGCTGATGCCTCCTAATATTAGTATGCCTTTGCATTCGGGTAGCCTCATTAAGATCTTTTTTGGAAGTGTCACCTGCTTAAGTAAGATTTCATTTACAAAGTAATGTTAAGATATGTTCAATTTTAATTAAGATCTTGACAATTTTCCTGAATAGGAATCTCTGACCCTAGTTTTAACTTGTAATACCCTGTTTAAAAAAGGAGTAGCTTCAATCATACTGAGAGTACTTATGCAAGTTTTCACAGTTGATTGCTGGGATGAGAGCTGTAGAAACAAAGATCAGGTGAAGATTCTTTCTTGGAACACTCTAGGCTATGAGCCTCTATTTTTATTTGTAGTTCATAAGTCTACTTATTAACTAGACAATAATAACTTTAATCAAATGTATTTATATTTTTGTGTGTCGCTGGAGTCAAACAGCACACCTGCAGGGCTGCAGCATGTGTGAATCTTCCTGCAGGACATTCAGGTTTTGGCTTTTAGTAAGCATTAAAACATGTTGGCTGCAAATATATCACACAACTTGAAAAGGAGACTCTAATTTCATATGGGAAATGTATTTCATCCCCCTTACGTGACATCAAAATCACTGTGCCTTTAATCTTGACTATGGAAATGAAAATACTAGGCCACAGGATTTGCAATTAACTTGAAACATCCAGAGGAAATTCTGTAAGTTGCTTCAGTCTCTTTATTTTGCCTGGTCTGAAATCTGTCTGATTTTTAGAAGAGCAATTGTTAGTGGAAATGTCTGTGTGTCAATTGAAGTGCTCTAACAAGCTCGCTGGTCTCACTTGAGCAGTGTAACAGAACACCCAAAACAATTGAGATGTCTTTAGGTCTTAGATATTTGGTTTAAATATTCTATTAAATATTTGAAAAGGTAAGAGTTCCCTAAGCATCAGAAGACAGAGAGTTTAAAGATCAGACTGAGCCATGCCTCCTGCATTTACTTCTCCAATAAATCTGTCAGGACACTGACCAGCTGGGCTGCCAGATGTACTCCTCCACATTTTGGGTAAGTAATCACTTGAGCCTGGGATCTACTGGACAAACTATGCCTGAAGCCATTTGCAGTTATTTTAGGTGACATGCTAAAGTGGTCAGCATAAGCTTAAAAGACTTTATCCAGCACTTTGACAGCATGCCAGGAGAAATTCCTTGGGATTCAGAGTCTAAGATTTCATTTCAATTATTTGTCAGGATGATGAATATTATTTATTCCACTCCAAGGCTCATTTTAATCTAAAACATGGTCAGATAGGGTCAATGCAGGCAAAATGATATTTCTTCCTACATAGAAGCCCATCTAGATATAATCCAGTTTGCTCTCCTGTCTCTAGATTTGGTCTGCAAGGATAACAGGAATGGAGACTGAAGCTGGCCTAAGATTCCCTGGCACTTGAATCTTATGTAGTTAGGCAAGTCTAGTTTCTTGATTATAAGCAACAATATTATGAATTGAAATTCCTCAAAATTGTTAAATTCTGTCCAGTTTGGAAGAGGAACTTTATCAGGCAGATCCTCAGCGAGGCACTGGAGCCCAGTGGGCAGAGTGCTGGACACTGGGATTGAGAAATCTGAGTTCTCTTCCAAACTCTCCTGACTTTTAAACAACCTTGAGCTGTCACTTCTCTGTGCTGCAGTTTCACAGTCTGTATGAGCAGGATAATAATCCTCCACAAAGGTTTGAGAGCTGCTGCAGGAAGGATCTGTATGAACACAACATTTCTTGCACTAGCCTGAGCTATGTGTAGCTTTGGTTAGAGGTGGCCAGGATTTGGTCAATTCCTCATCTATTCCAGAAAATTTGGGAAATTTTCAATGTTAGGCTCCTTGCTTTCAGTTGTCTGTCAAAACACGTTTTCATGTTAAAGGTCTTTCTCATCTTTCAGACCATTAAAAATATCTCCAGAAAATTTCATTTTATTTAATTATGCATTAATACTCACAGTTCTTACTCCTGTTACTGGGAACTGCAAAGTGCCTCTCAGGATCATACAAATAATTACTTAACATGGATAATGTATCTTTGACCTAAAAAAGAGAAGACTTTTGCAATATTATGATTAGTATATGTGGGGAAAAAATTATCTGTTGATTTATGTTGTAATATATTTCAATTTGACTTTCAGTTTGCAAAATTCCCCTTGAAAGTGCAATTTTTTTTTCAAATTATATCTTGATTTTACACATTTTGTGTTAATAGACAACAAGCTCTGTACACAAAAAAGAACAGTCTACTTTCAAAACTGCTGAATGGTTTGACCTCAAGGGAATAGAAACTGTTGACTCATTGTTTTTACTGCATATAATATTAGTCCTTTGTCACATCCAGGGAATGACATCATCTTCTTCATTGTTAGCAGCAGGTTTGAATAACAGAAAAACTGCAGCATTAGTTGTCTGCTGTGTTTGTTCTTAATAAATGAATGGATATCTGGTACCAAGAATCAGATTAGGGTTTTTGAGTAACATTTAGAAGAAGTTTGTGCCCAGACCCTGCAAAGAGCTTTGCTCCTGGCCACCATCTGCAGGGCAGTCGAGCTGGCAGGAGCACGGGGTCTGCAGAGGGAACATCACTGATGGTTCTGGCTGCTCCAAAGTGATAAGAGGAGGCAGGAAAGAAGAGACTGAGCACAGAATGAAACAGATCTGCTCTTCAAGGTCAGCTTAGTAAAAGGAATCCCTGCATTTCTGTGAATCATACTTCTCTGGAATCTAAATTTATGAAAAGTAATTATCTGAAAAGAAGTCATCTCTAGGACACGCAAACAGAAAGGGAACTGGTTATCTTCAAAATGCACCATTATAAGTATTTCATCCATTCCAAATTTTTATTCATGTCTATTAGTCTTCTACTCCCTATAACTGAAGTATCTATGTCCTATTCTCAAAGAGTAATTCCTTATCAGAATTATTTGGTTATATCTACTTCATGGAAGAAGGATACATCATTATAGAGAGTGATCAGGCTGGTGGAAGTCTTCTTTGACATGACAGACCACCTTCTTCAATGGCAAAGAAAGTTTTAAGTGTTGCTTCCTGAACAATAAATATTTCCAGTGAAACAGAGTTTACTCAGGGAGAGATTCCTTGAGTGTCTGACAAAGTGCCAAATCCTAATCTGCATTACCCACTGCCTCTAAATTTTCCCAGGAAAATGTGATTATTTAACTATAAAATTATACCTTTGGTTCCAAAAATATTTATGCTGAAGATAAGTTCCTGTGTTGAGAAAATGAATCAGACTGTACTTTGAGAAGCTGAAATCCATACAGCTGGGAGAGAAGCACCCAGGCAGAAAGCTGGAGGCCATGGGTTAAGGAATCCAGGATGGCTGAATCACAGAGGTCCACGTACCAAGAGTGGACTCAGGCAAGGGCTACACACATGGAAATACTTCTGGAATACCAGAGATAAAAAAGAAAACCCAAGCCATGATGTAAAAGATCAGACCTTGTTGACTTTGAAGCAGAAGAGATCTCATGTGCTGACCTCTTCACTCGTGCAGGTAGAGAGACCTGCCTTGCATGTGAGTGGCTCAGGTTAGAGCACGTCCATCTATCCCAAATTCTATCCCAAACTTTTATTCCTGTTTTCAGACTTATCTGTTGCAAGAAGTAAGAAACACTACACTTTTTTCCTTTACTTTTCATATGTTTTTGCTATTTTCTGTTCCGGTCCAGAGTTCGTCTTCGATCAACATTTCCAAAAGGTCTCAAGTAGCATGAATTTTGGTGAGGCCAAATCACTTGATTTTCCCTTACCCTGTTTAGAAGAGGCTTTACTTGGACAAAAGCAATAATGCCAGCCATTTCCCTTCATCCTTTAAAATTACTGGCCACCTCTAAAGAACTTGGCCTCTCTTTTGTGTCACTTTTTGACAACTCATTTGAGTTAAACAGGTTGCTGTAGCCAAATTAAATGCTTGGGAAATGGACCATACAATTAATTTGCAATAGTAAGTTGTCTCAGCATCATTTCTCTTCCTCTCAAGGGGAATGCTGGCTCAAGTGAAAGAAAAGATTAACGTAATAAAAATATTCTAAAGACATCCTGTTAATTGTCCCAAGCTCAGATGCTATTGTCTATTCTTCTGTTGTGCACAGCCAGCAAACAGTGTAAAATCCAGAATTCCTTCCCACCATGAAAGCAGAGCTTCAGTGCTACAGGATAATCCCTGCCTTTCTGGAAAGCCAGTGAAAATGTGGTGTGGCAGAGCTTAGCTTTGGGTTTCAGAGGTGAGCGCAAATTTGCCCCATTTATGAATATAATAATAGGGCCTTTTTAATTTAGATACATCAGCAACTTTAATTGAGAGAACAAAGGTTTGTGAAAAAAAGAGAAATTGCAAGAAAAGTAACACAAATTTGGGGGGAAAAGAAATATTTTTTTTTCCCTCTGAGTATGCAAATGAGGCCTCCCATGTTTGTTTGGGGACAGAAAACACTTGAGGTTTTAAATTCAGCCATACCAGAAACTTTCATTTACAAACACATTTGCAGTGTTGACCTTGAATATCACATTAAGTGGCAGCAAATCTCACAGAAAAATAAGTTAATATATCAAATAAAACACAGAAATATTCACAAGTGACTGGGTGAAGCAAAGGTTGCCGCAGAGTTAGATTAAACAAGAGGCTGTAATTATCTATTTGCTCTAAAATTTCCTTAACAAGGACAAAGTCTGATTTTTGCTTATATGAAAATAGTCATAAAATATGTAAGAAAACACAGAATGTTGTTTGCTTCAGTTCCTGTAAAATACTGAGTCTGGATGATGACTCTTCCTGTAAGTGGGAGCACTGCTGAATACTATGCATGAAACCCTGTTCCTCCCCTCATAAACAGCTCAAGCTTTGCCTATGTATCAGTGCAGAAAAAATAACTATTGACTTATTCACAAATTGCTTTTTAGGCACTGGATTCCCAGAAATATATTTGTATAACAGCATTTAGAAGCAAATGAATGTGTTAATAACCAGTTTTTCTTTCATTTTATGGCCTTAAAGACACTTTGATCTTATAAAATCATGTTTGTCATCTCAGCTCTGGTGCTCACTTCCTACCTCTTCTTCTGAAATGTTTTTTTTTTTTTTAATATTAATTCAATATGCCCTTTTTCATTTTATTTCAGACTTCCAATTAGGATGTTTCTTAATATTTTATCAAACAAACAGGTTCCCTACAAGATGCTGGCTTTTTCTCGGGTTGCTTTTTTATGTCTTTCCAAAATGAAGTATTTTGGATGTGGTACAGTTTGTTCACATGTCAAATGTGGATATTTTAATTCTGTCATTCCCCAGAACAGTAAAGAGAGAAAATAAATCAGATGTTTTATCTGATTGTACTTTGATCAGGTTTTTCTCTGTTCTCAAAAAGAACAGTGTGGAGCTTCACTTGCTCCACAAAAAGCATTTTTAGCTCTGAAAATATTTTGAAGATATCTCAGGAAAGCCAGACCCAACACTTAGAGTTCTACTCATTTTATAAAAAGACTCTCACTGTTTTACCCTGGTCATAAATGACCATTTAGGATCTCCTGGTAACATTAACTGGGAAAAACTTACGAGTAGGAGCCAAAATTGGACAAAATTTCACTTGCTGTAGTATTTCTATCACTGTCCATCACTGACATAAGTGGGTGATGAAAAATGTCTGTAATTGTGCTTCTGGGTACATCCTGATACATGGCAATCTAGGAAATACTGGCACTGTGTGTGACACAGGTGGGAGAGATGTGTGAGCTTTCCCATCAGGGAATTTTGCTGGTTTTGAATTATAAATTGAAACTAAAAATGTTAGTGATTAAGCTTTCCATGGTGGCCATGGAAAGCTAGAGGTCTTGGGAGGGTGTGTGGTTTTTAACAGAAAAGGCAGAAAAGGCAGAAAAGGCAGAAAAGGTTGTGGGCAAGTAAAAAAGTAATGCTGCCTTCCTTGTGTGATACCCTTGCTGTAGTCAGAGGATGTTGCAGATTGTTCTGAACATTGTGTGATTCAAGAAAACAATACAACTGTGAAAACCCAAAATTTAGATTTCAACTGTTTTCCAACTCCTTTATTACCTTCTCAAATTATACTGCGAAGGTCCTGTGGGAAATCTCTAAGGAAAAGTCTGGGGAAGGCATTATTCAAAATAATTTACCATTTAGTTTCCTCAGCGTGGTAGGAACTAGATAGAGCTGTTCTGCCTCCCCTCAGTCTTTCCATTTATAGAAAGTACCCAATAACATATAAACCTTTTTGAAATGTTTGGGAGAGTTCTCTGTGCTCCAAGGGAGCTGGTGTTCTCAATATTTATGATATGTACCCAAAATGATTTCTCTCTTTTAGTGTCTCCAGTGCAAAATCATTACATTGCCAGAAATAAATTAAGCCTAACTTGTGGGGGAAAAAAACTTGAATTCCGTCGTGTGTTTCATATTGTACCATTATGAAAATGGTATATTAAATTCAAATACTTCAATTGTACCATTAGATGTTGTCATTATGTGGCTGGCTAATTGATAGGTTATTCAAATGAACATTATAATTTTAGACTTCTTAGAAGCATCCATGTGAAGAATTTCCAAACTTCTGAGAAGTAAACTGGGTGTTAGGAAGGAAAAACATGTACTGAGAATATTTCCTAATGCATGTCACTGAAAAATCATTGCATAACTGCCGTGTGCATTCCAGGACTTGGTGCAGTCTATTTTTAATACCCGGTAAGAAAGAACTTCCTGCTACTTTTTCTCTTTGAAAGATGCTTTGTGGTTCATTAGATCATTTTGTCAGGCCAAGATTTCTGCTATCCTTAAACCTCAATTTTTTTCTTTTCTTTTCTTTTTTTAAAAAAGGGAAACTGTATCAGAAGGAAGAATCTGCTGAGCATAAGATACCTTCCAGAGTAAGGTACATTGTGTAATTGTTGCAGTGGTCCCAGAACTGAACACTGCCAGACCAGGCCTAGTGTTAAACCCAAAAAGAAATCTAAACATAACAAACACAGGCATATTTAAGAAAGGCAAAAGAATTTGTATGCCAAACAACAGCACCTAGTAAAAATTTTCAACTTTCTGTTTATGAGAACAGATGATTTTTTTATAATTAGAGTAGTTTTAATTTCACACTGATCTCCAGCGTTATCATAGATCACCATTTTGACCATAATTTGGATAGTCATGACCATTAACATGAAGCATTTTGCTTAAATGCAATGAAAAATTTTCTAACACAGGCTGTGCAAGATATTTCAGAATATTTTAACTGCTGAGAATGTTTACAGCATTGGTTTAGTTTTGCTGTTAAAATCCTGGACAAACAGAATGATAGAGATGAGATGGCCACAGGGAGCAACATTTTCACCTCCTCTGACTTCCTGCAAAACAAAGGCCATAGGACTTCCTGAATTAATTTCTTTTCAAGCAAGAACATATCTTTTAGGCAATGGTACAGTCAAGTGACAGAACTCAATCTGCTAAAAGTATTGATTTTATAGACAAAAAAAGTTTGTACTTGCAAATTAACAGGCAGTTCATAAGCAAGCTCTCTTCCTTTCATCCCTAGCAGAGGAATGGGGGGACAGTTTTTGGTGCCAAGCAGCTCTCAGTGGTAATTGCTGTAACTCTTGCTGTGAAGCTGCTCTGGAAGTCTCTGGCAGGGAGGCAGTGGAACGTGTCAGGCACAGGGCTGGAACAGGTCACACCTCAGCTGCCCTCCCAGCCACTGCTCCCACAGCCACCACTGGTGCCATGGAACATAGTTTTCAACATAGTTGAACTGCCTCAGTTTTCACAGAAGGCAAACAGTCAGCTGTGGGAGATGTGGAGCACTTTGTGGGGCTGGTAGGTGATGCTTTCCCTGGGGCTTGTGATGATAAACTGCACTGATGAGGATATTTAGGAACCCCAAAGCTAACAAAATATTTGGACTTCCCTTTCTGCTGCTTTGGTATTATCCCACCAGAAAGCAATTCCTTTCCCCCTTCACTCTACTGTGTCTGTAAAATTTCATCTTCACACAATACTTTTGGATCATTTATTTCTGCACTTTTGTAGACCTTTGAAGTTGGTTTTGTTGCCAAAGAGAATGGTCTAGTCCTCAACTCTAGTGCTCCCATTCTCAACTGGGCACATGCCCCTCTCCCTCTTCACATTAAAACACTCTGGATTTATTTTCCTTTATTTTTGTTTTTATTTTCAGAGGAAATATCTTCACCAAAAAGGTGAAATCTGACTGAATTCTGCTTATTTCAATGATTTTTAAATTAAGAAATTATTGCAGGTCACTTTAAAGACTTCCACTGCTCGCTTAACCTTGTCCAGCACTTCGTAATAACATCTTGTTTTCAGTTGCTTGTCACTGTTTGGGCTGGTATTTTCCAAGCCAAGCATCTGCCTCAGGTTTCATTTTTGGCAGTTGCCAGCTAAACCACTGTAGCAATTTTCAAGAACAAGGTTAAAAAAATATTTTGCCCATATTAAAAAATAATAATCTGGTTGCTTCATTCAGAAGTGTTGGTATCCCCATTACAGAAGGAATTTGAAATGCAACACCATCACTGGTCTACTTTCATCCATGCACCTTTTAAGCAGCAACTTGGAATTTGGCAGCACTGCTGCTGTGGTTTGACAGATGTGCATCCAAATATAAAAAAAAAAAAAAGGTAAAAGACTGAAAAAAAAATTTAAAAATATATTAAAAATTATCTCAGTTTGAATGTAATTGGTTAAGAGTCATTCACTTTTGTAATTTTGCTGAATTTTCCAAAGGCCAGCCCAAGCGGACGGAGCAGAGCACGCTCTGTGTTCGGGGGCACAGTCTGTGCCCAAGGCAGGGGAGACCACGAGTGCTCCATCCTTCCTGGGAGATCTGGGTGCCTCTCCTGTGGGCATCACCTCCCTTTCTCCTGCTGCTGCTGAGAAAAGGAGGATGGGTCACAGAGATGAAAGAGTTTGGGAGGAGGCCTGCAACCAGGGAGCAGAGCGTGAGAGGAAGGAGGAGATGAAGACAGTAGAGTCCAAGAAGACAACTACTGCTGACCAGTAATAATTCTCCTAGGACATCATGGACAGAAATCAGTTGTGGAAGCAGTTCTGCATGACTAGGGAAAAAAAAGATTATATATATTTACATAAAGAGATCCTGCTATGCCATGGGAAAAGGTATGATATATTGGGTAAGGAGATTAATGAGCTTCATGGAGATAAAGATAAAATGCCAGAGGAAATAATTAAGAAAAAATAAGAGGGTGGATGTGCAGCTGAAGTAAGGGAAACTAGGAGATGAAAATTGAGTGTGAAGTGTGTAAGAAGGCAGGAGCCAGGGAATGGAGAGATGGATAAACAGTGTGGAAGAGAAAGAGCTGGGAGTTACCTTAAAACAGCACAGAGGAGAAAGAGAAGGCACAAGCCAGGCTGAAGAAAAAGCATCAAGGGAAAGAAGGGGTGTGAGTACAGACTGAACTCTGAGAATAGGCTGATCTTCTGAGTCAGACATAAATGCAAATTGTGATTTATTTGTAATGGTATAGGAACAGGAATCAGGTATGACTAACATCTATAGCCACATTTTCTTTTCTTGTTAGAGATCTTTATCACATATTCTGGATCTCTTGAGCCAGAGCCCTGAAGTTAAGGTGACCGCGTGTCATTATCTGTTTATTTTTCAGGCTTCCTCTCTCTGATTTTGTTAACAAACATTCAAGTGCCTAAAGTACAATATACAGCTTTTTTTAACCACAGTAAAAAGTATTTCTGCAAAACACATTTGAAAATGCTACAAGTAATTTTGAAATGATAGGTGGGGCTGCCAGCAGTGTCTCTCACTGGCAGAGCAAAGCAAGGCCTCAAATTCAGCTCGATGGCCTTTCACTGTCGGTGTTTGTCCTCTTAAGAGGGCTTGCTCCATCCCCATTGCATTGTGTGTAATTCATCACAGGGGTCAGCAGCACTGCCTTGGCAATTTTTCCTCCCACCAGCCAGGAACACAGCCTGGAGATACAGGAGCAGAGAGTGGGAAAGGGCTGGGTGCTGCCCACAGGCAGAGCAGAGGTGGAGGTCACTGAGCAGCAGCCTGGGAGGGGAGTGGGAGATGTCCTGCCCCGTGGTACTGCTGGAGCTGCAGAGACACCACTTCTACCCCTCCAATGCAAAACCAGGGGAAACATTGAAATTTGCCTCTACCGTGGTGATTCAGCTTGCAAGCATTTGCCATTTATGTTAAAGAAATTCTAGGTTTTTTAATATGAATGGCAAATGCTTCCCCACAAACACTGTGTTCAGTCTGTCACATTTTCTGCAAGCTGAAGGCAAGCTTTGCAGAACGGAGCTTTACTTTCCTTTTGAGAATGAAAGCAGCACCCCTGTCAGAATATTGAGTTGTTGGTGTGTATCAGGTGACAGAAAAAAATTACTTTGCACATGGTCTGACATATTTTATATATATATACATACTTGGGATCTGCCAGTGTTGATTTGCTGTCTGTTTATCCCTTTGTCATACTGATAGCTTAAATCCACAAACTACACTTCTAATAACAACTCCTAGGAATAAGGTTGCTGCTTGATTCCTCCTAAAGATTAAACAGAGCTAAAAGTTGGTGCATTGACCTATTGCTTCTTGAGGCAGATCTCTGTTCAAATCCTGACCTACGTCCCAGCTAAAAATGTGTTCAATCTTTTCTTGATTTGTAGTAGATACTTGTGTACATTACAAAATCGTCTCGCAATTTGGCAAATTAAGTTGTCTGTGGTTAGCTCTGGAATTGCAGAGATATTGCAGTGCACTGCAGCATTGCATAATGAGGTTCCCCAGACTTTCCTTACTCGAGTGAGTAACTGCAATTCCTATCTCTAGTGAGCATCAGGTTCGTCCCGTTTTTGAGAAAAGAATTAGTATCAAATATACCATGGGCATGTTATGCCTTGTGGCTGAAATGTTGTTTCAATTAACTTCCCTGAATATATCACTATGAAAAGTGTCAGCTTTTTGCCTCAGAGGCCTATAATTAGATTAAATGAATACTGTTAATTATCTACTACCTTCTTTACACAAAACAGTATGTTTCCATAAATTAAAGTACTCGCAGAGGAAGGAGAATGTTGTTCTCTGCAATACAGGTATACAGTGCTCAATTGTATGGGATAAAGTGTAGCACAGCTCTTTGTCTACAGCCCTTATTTTATAGGAGTTAAAACAAATTACATCTGAAAAATCCACAGACATCACACTATTTTAAAGCATACGTGTTGGTGCAAGGAGGTGATATTACTAAATGTTACTGTGCTCATGAAACAAATACACTTCTCTCTTTAACAGATGTTCTCTATAAAATTCTCTTAGAGAGATTAAATACAGCTTTGTTTGTGTACCTACAGTCACACCCTCAAGGACTATGTTATGTACAGAGAAAAAACCTACTTTTTCTAGCAGAGTGTACTTCTCCTTTCAGAAATTTTTAAAAGCCCATTCTGTAGGAAGCATTTACAATTAACTTGGATTCCAGGCCTGTGTATATTCCAGCTAGTGTGGACTGCAAATCTCCTCTGCCTGTTCTCCAGCATTACTACATGCAAGCAAAAGTTCCTGACTGATCCATTCAGTCCCATCCTGGCATGCCTGATTTGGAAGTGCAGATTTTCAAATGGTGGTACATCACCTCTAGGGTAACATATGTGAATTAGAAAGTACTCTTTTTGATTTGAGAAAGTGTATCCCAATGTCCCTATTTCCATCAGAATAGATGTTAATAACTTCAGGCCTGAACATTCGATCCTTCCTCACCAGAAAATTACAATTAACTTTAGCAGAAGCCCTCATTCCGGCCTGCAATATACTCTGCATATAAATGTGATCTGTACCCAGGATTGCTCTTGTGTTTCATTAAGGTCAAACCCTGAAAAGCTTTTGAATACTCAGTGTTCCTACAAGGCATTGCATTTTATTGTGGTTTGTGCTGTGTATCTGTGTGTATCTTTTCCTTTAAATGTTCATTAGCTCCGTGTATAAAAGTGTTCACTAAAATATCATTGTGCTGGTAATAATCTTAATATTGAGGAGTGAAGAGGGCTATGTTGCAATATAAATGCTGCCCCGTTTCCTGCTCTCAGGGTGTAACAGGAGAAAGAAAGACCATCTTGATAGGCACTATCTGCTGAAGGAAAACTTTCACAGGAGCTGGGAATCGACTTTAACCTTTTAGTGTCTGCATTGTGAAGAAAATGTTTCAAGCTTCCTACCAAGAATTAGGCTTCTTTAATATAAAGGATTCATAAATGCTAGTGGCCCTTATAATTGCTGCTACAAATATCAGAAAACAGTTACAGAGGAACAAAGAAATGCAACTGGAAACATGGTTCAGTGGACTTGTACTTCCCTGAAAAGCTGATTATACTTTTGGCTGATTCAGTTTCTTTCAGAGGGAATTTACCCTTTCTGGCAGTTTGAGTCTGGTTGCACCAACGGCACAAAATCTATCTGGGGATGAGGAGATTGGCTCGGGGTCCTGTGTGTGTCCAACTGAAATTTGCCACCGAGCTCTAGATTTTGTTTTTTAGCCCCTGAGTGCCCCTTGTTTTGTCAGATTCAGAAGCCATTTTAACACTAGTTTAAAAATAGAGCCATTTCATTTATGCTTTTGCAGGTGCCTTGCCCAATTCCCTGCTTTCGCTGCATGACTTATCTTGTAGGATAAGCACTAATCAAAGGTCAAGGTTATTCTGAAGTATCCAACATAGGAGAGTTCTCTTTCTCGTAGATCCTTAAGCTGAACTTCGCACAATTACAACTGATACTGTGCTGAAAGGTAATTCAAACAGGAAAAAAAGTACAAAATGACAAGCAGGAACCTTTGGCACTGTAAAATGTCCCTGGTGATTTGTTCTTAGTGCTTCTTCAAAACGCAGAAGCCATTTTACCACTCAGAGCCATGGCAGAAGTGATTTTTTTTTTTTTTTTCCGAGTTAGGCTTTGTAAATTAGGGCTGCAGAGCCAGGCTTGGCACATCTGGCTCTCAGAAATGTGTCATGTACTTTACATCCGAAGATAATTTTCTCGCCTTTGTGACACAGAAGCCAAGAGTGAATTTTTCCTCCCCCCGTCTCCTCTGTCTGATTTTAAAATGTAACGCAAGGTCAT
Organism: Cettia cetti; assembly: GCA_013401135.1. Classification (NCBI taxonomy): domain Eukaryota; kingdom Metazoa; phylum Chordata; class Aves; order Passeriformes; family Sylviidae; genus Cettia; species Cettia cetti. The sequence goes on from VZUI01051415.1 coordinate 33,174, forward strand.
GAAAAGCTCCGACTGGGAGATACACCTTGCTACCCATTTTTTTTAAGGAAACCTGGAGACGAACCTACTTGGTTTTGCCTTCTACGTGTGCTGCGGTGGGAGAAGATGCTTCTGCATCCCTGGGCGCGGGGCTGGGGGAGGAGAGCGCGGCGCAGCAGCGGGAGCCCCGCCGCCACCGCCGCCCGGCAGCGGCCACAAAGATGTGTTAGAAACATCCCCCCGGCAAGAAACGTGGCTCCCTTCTCTGTACTCACTGCGGCTGCGAAAGCACCGGAGTTTCGCTGAGGAGACTCCAGTCCCGGCTGCGGGGAGAGGGAAGAAAGGGAGGGAAAAAGAGAAAAGGAAAAA
>VZUI01051416.1:0-75893 GCA_013401135.1 Cettia cetti
GAACAGTCTCTGGGCAGAGACCAAAGTAGTCATAGAAACCCTTATCAAACTATGATAGTAACAAATTCCAAGGTATGGGGCCCACACCAGGATAACTAAAACTACACAAAAGTTATAATAAAAATCCTAAACTTATATCTAAAACCCATAAAACAAATTCTGCATCCCCACACATGCCTGACCAGCTTGTGAAATCCTTATTTTTCTAGGTGTGCACTGGTTTAATAACTGATCTGAAGTTGAATTATTCTCTAGTAGAACTGTAATGAATTCCAAGCAGCATTTTCAATTCTATGGACCTGCTCCAACAGTCTTTCAGTTCATTGAGTTTTCCAACATGTTTTATACTTGTGTATGTCTTTATGACACAATCATAATATTGTAAACAGGATCAAGATACTGAGAAATATCTTCTGTTTTATATAACCTTCCCAAAAAGCTGCATGCTATTATGCTCATTGCAAAGTAGAAGCAGTACAAAGCAGACAAGTGAATAAACTGGTTGAACTCTACAAAGGGAATTGTGGACTCACATAATGTAATAAAAATTGGGATTTATTTTTACTCCAGTCACATGCTTAAACTTGCATACTGCAGTTTAGAGTGGCACAATAATATTAGTACTATTTGAAAGAGAATGCTGTTAATATGAATGAAATTAGTGCTTTATGGTTATATTTGCACAGGCAATTAATATCTACATTTTATCTTCATCTAGTTATTTAAAGGGTTGTGATTGTCATTATTCTGTCTGTAAAGCAATAATAGTTACATGAGCCATTAACAGTGAGAAGTTATGAGCAGTTTTTGTCAGTGCTCATAGAAAAGCTGACCTTCAAGAAGTTGCTCTAGCTTTGGACAAATTGAGAATGGGGAGTCCAATATTCTCTTTCCAACAGTAAACAGTGAATGTTCACAGAGGAGCCTTGAAACAATGCAAGCACACAGGAGTATTTCTCCAACAAACACCTGTGCCTTCCAGCAATTTGTGGGTTTCTGGAGCTGGAGAAAATTTCTTTTTATTTAGCAAACTTTCGTATATTTTCCTGCATAAATTTGCCCTTGAAAAGCTTTACTTACTGCTATTCCATATAAGAATACTGATTATGCAAATGTGACTTTTTCACAATAATAACTTCTAAATTACCTATTGGTCAGCTAGGAATAAATTCTTCAGAGCAGCATATTCTTAACTGTTTCTCCTTTATCATATAAGGCAGGAATTAAAATATACAGCTTACACAGGCTATGCACAAACATATTTTTGCCAAGCTGGCCAGAGTGATATAAAGCATTACTGTCTCCATCTGTTCAATTACTACTTCTGCATTCTGAACACTATGTTATTAAGAAATCTCTCCTTGTTCATAAAACAAATTAACTTAAATCACCCTCTCTAGTGATTAGTCTGAACTTTTTTATTATACGAGATAATATATTGTGCTCACACTATCATCTATGGCATATCAACCGAGTTATCTAAAATCTCCAGCACAGAGGAGGCTGTAATGCTTTTGACTAAAACTGCAAAAGTGACTATTTGAAAAAGCAGTTTCCTTTGGGTTTGGTTATATTTTTAAAAGAAATTAAAAATTTTAACCCCACCTAACACTTCTAAGTAATAAAAGACAGAGCATTAATTGCATTTCAAAGTGTGCTGCATGTGGCCAGGGTCTGAAATATAGAGTATTTTTTTAGGAGGCAGGATTACTTTCTGACAATTTTACCTTGGTTCTATCCAAACAATTAAGAAGCATAGGTGTCTTTTTATTACTAATTTAATATACCAGTAGCCCAAGAAAAAGGCAGGATAGCTCACAAATTTAATTAAATCATCCTACATTTTCTTTACCTTCAGAGTGATTTCAAAGATATTTAGTTTACGGTTTTAGAACAGAACCATTAAAATTCACTGGGTTTTCATTGGGGAAAATGAAAAAAAGAAAGGGGTTTTTGTGAGGTTTTTAATGGTTTTCATGAAGTTTCAGATTTTAGTTAGCTCATTGTCAGTCAGTGACAGCTCTGAGGGGTGGATGTTTGCTGTTGGAAGTGATTAACTGGAAGAAAAAGTTCTTCATTTGTAAATTTGACTTCACAATAGACATCAATACTTGGTACAGTTAAAGACAGAACACTATTGCACATTCTATTATTTTAAATTTTGTTTTCGTTTTCGAAGTCAATTAGATTAAATCATATCTCAAAAATCACAGGAATGCAATTTATCTTCTTTGACCATACAATTACTCAATTCTTTATTACATGAGCAGTTGGAACTTTAAAATTATTTGCTGGAAAATGTGTGTCGATTTTTGTATAAAAAGAAATGTGCATATACACTCACTCATGCACACACACATATATTTATTGTGATTTTTATGTACTTTTTTAAACTTTTTTTGTGTTTTTGCTTAGGCATTTTTCCTAGATGATAATCTAGGAAATCTACTTAAAAAGTAGGTTGAAAACAAAATACAGAAATACTTCCATACTAATACACCTAAATATGTGAAATATATGTTAAATACTTCATATTATTTTGTTAGTGCTTTGTAGGCTAGTGCTGCAGAAGGTTTCTTACTAATTTCCATCCCTGACTAACCTAATTTTAGTTAGGTTAAACAATGTTTCAGGTAATTAATTTCTATTCTACATTGGTTTACACTGATTTATATAATTTTTTTTCTTCCTCTGTACAAATTATTTCTGCTCTATAAAAACTTTTATATGTAGAATTCTGAAAATTTTAATGCATTATCCATTAAAAAAATTCTGCCAATCCCTAGGTTAATTTTTTCATTCCTTTTTAATATGGATGCATTAAAAATAATAATAAAAGTTATTTCAATTGCAATACAAATTTGTCTTGTAAATATGCTCTCTCTAAAGGAAAGGTGTTAGAGGAAATTTAGACTGGCCTTTCTTAAGGCAGCATTTCTCTTCTTGTAGTCCTCTATTTATTTTTTTTGGTGTTGTACAATTGAAAAATGTCAAAGACAAATTTTCCCAATTAAGAACATGCTGAATAAATGACATTGAAAAAGGTTAATGTCACTTTTCTCTACAGCTTTTCCAAATAATGAATGTAATTTTAAAAATTATTTATTTTCTAATGCTGATCAACTTGAAGGTGTTCTGACCTGAGTAAGAGAGGGTGGAAGATTGCTCACAGGTATTTGTGTGAATCTGTCTTGGTCTGTCATTGTCTGTATCTAGGAGTGTACAGTCATCTTGAATAAAAATAGAAAAGTGATGAGTTTGGTGGACATGTATAAACATTCCTCCCACATGCAGCCTCCAGCTATTTTATGAAAAGACAGCTCACACAACCAAATGGAGAAATACAGTTCTTTACTATTTCAGAGTAAAACGAAATCCATCTAAATCACAAATTTATTTTAAGAGTAACACAACACCCTCAGAGGAGCAAAGACTTAGAAATTAAGCATTTATTTACCTGTTTATCTTACCTAAATATTTCCAGCCATTGACTACAGTTCACCTACAGTAGCAGTTCACCTAAACCGGTAATTAAAATTGTTCAAATATGCTTTTCTTGTACTGAGGACAAATAGCACATCTTAGATAATGTGTGTACTGCACTCTGGAAAAGGTTCTTAATCACTCAGCACCCCAAAAAATTCCTAGGCATTGTCTGAAAGCGTTGAAGTTGGCATAAATCAAATATATACTGGGGAGTATACTGGCAACAAGCAGATAAAGATCATCTTGCCCCGGCATGTTTTATTTAGCCCACCAGTACAGATGGTGATGTAGCACAACTGCCCGAGACAGAGTTCTTTGGTTCTGTTTTATTCTGTAAATATCTCTGTCCTAGGGTGACTTTATGATGTTTGTATCCCCAATCGTCCATTCTCTTTGTGCTGTATATTGAGTTCTGTACCTTTAAGACTGATTCTGAGTGTGAACCAGGGAGAGAAGACGCACAGAGTTTGTTTGAGAAACAACCTGACTCCCACACATTCTCTTGTCTGGACTCCTGTTCGTCAGAAGCACGGACAGCAGTGGGTCAGAGATCTTTTTGCTTTTAGTTAGTTTTAGCTAGCTGAGGCAGGAGAGTTCCCTGGACTGGTTGTTTGTTGTTTTTTTGGTTTTTTTCCTTTTCTTCTTGGGACTGTTTAAATCTACTCTGGACTGAAAAACTCAGAGGAGCACCAAGGGCTCCCACCTGCGAGCCCAATGGGCCTGGACCTCCGGAGGGACTGGGATTGACAACAGACTGAGTGAGCTGAGCTGCACCCATGGCAAGGACTGTCTCAGTTTGCCATCTCTCTTCAGAGCGGCGAGAGGTTTTATTGCTTCACTGTTCATTTTATATTTTCATAGTATCCATTCTTTGTGCTTGTAGGTATTTTGTTTGTTAAATAAATAGTTTAATAGTTTTTTCCACTTTTCTCTGAGGAAGGTTTTCCTGGACTGGCTGGGGGGAGGGGCTGTTTGGGTTTGCTTTCCAGATTAACCCCCTTCAGAGGTTTCCTCCCAAATTTACCCTAAACCAAGACAATCTCCTATACTGACCAAAGCAAGAAAGCCTCATATTTTTTTTGTATTTTTGTCTCTTATTATGACAGGTGTCTTTGATTATTTGTTGATTAATCAATACCCAACTGCGAAAGAGGAAGTTTTTCATTGTACCTGCTGCATTCAATATGTTCAGACTGTAGCTTCAAAGCAAGCAGTAACTTACAAGATCTGACAGTGTGGCTTTAAAAGGGCATTATAACCACAGATTAGCTTGATGTGGAGGTCAACATCCTGCTTTGCTTCACTAGCTCATGAGCCAATAATCTTTGTTCTAAATGAAAGTAATTGTTTTGGGTAGCATCTGATAGAGGGCTCTAGTCCCAAGGTCATAGAAACAAAAAGTATGTAAAATGGAATCCATCATTATATCATTATATCATCATATACATTAAGTTTAAAAAACAGGAACCACCATAAATAAAACAGTCAGGAGGACAAATCCTGCTCTCTCAAACATTTTTCTATTAGTATCTTTAGACCTGGAAAATAAAGGGGACAATGTAGGTGTCTTTAAAAGAGAAGGAAATTATATGAATTGTCTTTTTTAATTTAAACATATATGTGAACCTTGAAAGTTGAAGATTTTGATTATATGCTCATTTGGCTTCTCTGAAACTGATGAGTTTCACCCTGCCCAGATTACCACTACTTCCTTTGAGAGCAGCTATTACAACTTTCAGCCTAACAAAGCTTTCTATCCCAATCAGTCTTTTGCAGAGAGAACAAAAATATTCAGACCAGCTCTCAGTCAGAGACATTAATTATGATTATAACCTGTAGAGGGAATGAAAGTTGCTTGGTAAATTCATAGTCTGCTTCAGATGTACGTGTATCAAGATTCCTCTAAGAATAATTTTTTGCCCTTCTCTGATGGAACATTGAGTTCCTTCACTTACTCAAATGTGAGCTGCCTCATTTTAACACAGAATGATCAACCACAGCATGTATATGTGCTGTCTATTTATATCCTTGATGTCATTCATCTGTTGATCAGAATAAAAGCCATCAGCCATAAAGTCTATTTGTTCATTTTATCAGATAATCTTGCAGTTGAAAATAAGATGGATTATATTTTACTTTATCAACTAAAGAAGAAGGAACAACGTATCAAGTTAGATTTTTCTATTAGTCATTTTCAATATGGTGTGATAAAACCAAATTCTATTTTCATGAAAGCTCATTTTTGATTTTGATTGCACTGAACAGGATGATATTGCCATCTAAGCAATCTTTTACATTCAAACAACCACAAAAATGACAGAACATCTTGAAAGACAATAATAGGAATCCCTTTTTTGAGTAGTGCTTATGCCCACAATAAAGGCATAAATATATAGTCAGAAACTGGAAAGGTATTCCATACCAGTGACTGCATGTATTCTGTTAGATTAGTTGTTCAGTAGTACTCTGAGCAGCAGCTGTAGAGACAAAATAAATGTCAGTAAAATCAAATAAAAGCACACAAACAGCAACAGTTTAGAAAGAGTCTGTTCAGCGACTCACAGTTACACTCACATACAGTCTCATTTATACGTCAAATACAAATCATCTGTTTTTATAGAGCATGTTCTTGCCACATTGTTCTCATTATTCATTTCTACAGAGTCTTGTTGGAGCAGCCACTTCAGCCTCAAGAACTGGGAGGGGACCTCATCAATGTGCTTAAATGTATGAAAGGAAGTTTTCAGGGGGATAGAGCCAGGCTTTTCTCTGTGGTGCCAAGCAATAGGACAAGAGGCTATGGGCAGAAACAGATGCATGGGAAGTTCCACCTGAATATGATGAAGAATTTATTTACTGTGTGAGTGACCGCACACAGGAGAATAGATTGCCCTGAGAGGTTGTGGAGTCTCCCTCACTGGAGACATTCAAGAGCCATCCAGACAAAATCCTATGCCATGTGCTCTGGGATGGCCTGAGCAGGGAGGTTTGATCACATGACCCACTCTGACCCACATTTCCAACCTTACTCAATTCTGTGATCCAATAATTTCCATAAGTCTTCTATAAGATATTTACTGAATTCACTTCCTATGCAATTATTAACTACTAGTAGTAAAGAAACAGAAGTGTAATTTCTACATGCTACTGTGGATATTATTCTTAATGTCTATCTTCATCCTCAGGTGCTTAATTATGTTGACTTGAGAAGCTGTGAAACGATAATTTATTTGCTTGTAGCCCTGTTATAATGCTTCATTGATGTACAAAACTAGAAATTCAGATAGTCTGAATTTCTTAACATCAGATAAATGACTGCTCCCTAAGAGCTGGCAGTAGTATATATAATGTTAATGTATCTGTTTCAGAAGGGTGAATAGTATAGAGCATACCAGCTTTTCATAAGAACACAGTATCTGGCACATCTATATGCTTCATATCAACTACCCAGAACTTCCTCTCTGACCTGACAGAGAAATTCAAAGGTCTTACTTCTACATCTGATAGAAGACTTTCTGGTAAAATGTATTTTTGCTGAATGCAGTGTATCAGAACTTGAACTTCTCCTGGCAGCATATCAGTTCTGGTAAAGCTTCCAGTTGGTCAGGTAAAATTCAATTAAAAGGACATTAATTAGAGAATTAATTATGTTTGGAGAAAATGAGCAGAACATTACAAAATTCAGTTCCTTTAGTATTTATGGGTTTGGATATAAATTAGCTTTGCTTTTGATCCACACATATTTGCACTTGTCAGTACCATTTCTTCAGTTCCTATTCTGACAAAAACACAAACAAACAAATCCCACACCAGGATCACAAACCATCCAGCCTAAACCACTTATCTGTATCTTTTAAGAAAAGAAAATTGGAACACAGCAATGCCAGGCCCACAATATGACTTTGAATTAACATATGCAGTATCTCAGAAGGCAATTTAAAACTAAGCTTCTTCTGAAGAGAAGAAGCAATTCCAGCCATTATTTGATCATTTATAATTTTCTTCTTTTTTAAGCAGAAGTTAAGGGTGTGAAAGAACTTTCCAATTGCATCTTGCACTCCTACTTTATTTCCTGCAAATATGCTGATAGGAACATAAAAGGAATCTGTATCTTTAAAATTGAACTTGCTCTTTTTTGAGAAAACTATTTTGAGAAATGCCACTATAACTGCCAGTTCCCCAAGCATATGCTCAAAGACTACCGGAAGACTATCTTCAGAGTTAGGCTAACAATCATAAAATGATGCTGCAAAGTACCCACTTATGTTTAAGCATGCAAACAGTCATTATACATACTTTCCGAATGTGGTTCATAATATCTGTTGGATTCTAAGCAAAATTGTAGCCAGTTAATAACACATTCATTCTTTATAATGTGAAACCCAGATGGGAGAAGGTTTCTCTCAGTGATGATTGCCATTGTGTGCTTATTAAGTATAGCAGAAAAAAATTCATTAATCAAAACATAATTTGACAAATTCTTGATTATACCAATATGACTAATTGGAAAATAACAGTCATTCAGAAAAAAAGGTACAAATTTAGAATATGACTTTGCATATTTGATTGTGGTTAATAACAAGCTCAATATAAAATCAAAATACAGGCTTTAGAAAGCTAGATAATTTGTGTTAGACTGCATCAAAAGCAAAGGTATGTTATAGTAAACAATGATAATCTATTAGCCAACACTGAATAATCAGAATTTTATCTCTTTGGAGATTTGCATTATAACTTCAAGTGCACGAGCAAAAGACTTTGCAAGTGTTGTGGGTTGACCTTCTCTAGATTCCAGGTGTCCACTGCAAAGATCTATCACTTCTTTTCTCAGCTGGACAGGGGAGAGAATATATATTGAAAGGCTTGTGGGTCAGGATAAGGACAGGGAGAGATCACTCACCAATTACTTTCATGGGCAAGACTCAAGCTGGGGAAATTAACAACAAACCAGACTAGGAAATGAGAAATAAAATGAAATCTTATCACACCTTCCCCCATCCTCCCTTCTTCTCAGACTCAACCCCATTCCTTATTTTCCCTAATTCATCCTCACAATGTCACAGGGGAGTGGGAAATGAAGACTGTGATCAGTTGATCACACCTTGTCTCTGTCACTCCTTCCTCCTTAGAGGGTGGACATCTCACACTCTTCCCCTGCTCCAGTGTGGGGTCCTTTGCATGGGAGACAGACCTTTATGAACTTTTCCAGTATGAGTCTTTCCCGTGAGCTGCTCCAGTGTGGGTCCCTACTACAGCATGTAGTCCTTCAGGAACAGGTTGCTCCATAGTGAATCCACCATGAGGTCACAACTCCTGCAATCAAACCTGTTCTACTGCAGGCTTCTCTCCATGCAGCCACAGCTCCTGCCAGGAGCCTGCTTCATCATGGGTTTCCCATGGGTTCACAGACTCCTTTGGACACTGGCCTGATCCAACATGGGATTCTCCATGGGAGAATCCAGGTGAATTTCTACATCCCCATGATCCTCCATGGGTTTCTGAGAGAAAACCTGCTGCATTGTGGTCTGTAACATGGGCTGCAGTGGAATCTGAACCCCAATGCTTGGAGAATCTCTTCCGCCTTCTTCTCTATCATCCTTGGTATGGGCACGACTAATTTTGCTCACATGTTCTCATGCCTCTGTCCAGACTTCTCTTGCACAGCACATTTTTACCCTTTTTAAAATCTGTTATCCCAGAGGTGCTACAACCATTGGTGGGTTCAGCTTTGGCCAGCAGTAGATCCATCCTGGAATCAGCTGGCATTGGCTCTTTTGAAAATGGAGGAAGCTTCTAGAAGCTTCTCACAGAAGCCACCCCGTAATTCCCTCTCTACCAAAACCCTGTCGCATAAACGCTGTACAGCAAGATATTGCTCCAAAGGTTAATTGTTTTCCAAGAGTTATTCACAGTGACATTACTTCTGCATGTCCCTACTGATACGTGTTATTAAAGTAATTTTATTTCTTCATTAAATTTGTAGAGATAAAATTGTCCATTTTCAATTGAAGTGGTTTTTGTCTGCAGTTTTGAGAAAGTGTTCCCATGGTGTATTTAAAAGTAATAGGCAAGGGATTTAGTAACACACACTGCTACTTTTGTTCCTAGAGTACTTTGACTCCAGTGGTAAAAGACATTTTATTTGGAGGCTATGAGTAAGAAGTGATTCATAGCACTTTAAAAAAGAAAATTATTAATTGAACAGTGTAAGAAGTTTATCAGTAAAATTGTCTCAATTTTATTGAAAGAGTAATTGTACATTCTGTCATTTGAGGTGATGATATTTTCATAGAAACATAAAATTGAATATCCTGATTTGGAAGGGATCTGCAAGGATCATCAAGTCCAACTCCTGGCCCTGTGCAGGAGAGTCCCAAGGTGTGCCTGGAGCATTGCCCAAACGCTTCTTGAATTCTGTCAGGCTGGTGCTGTGACCACTTTCCAGTGGTTGGTCCAGTGCCCAGCCACCCTCTGGGGGAAGAACCTTTTCCTAATATCCAACCTAAACCTTCCCAAGACAACTTGACCATGCCCTTGGGTCCTGTCACTGATTACCACAGAGAAGATAGCGCCTTCCCTTCCACTTTCCCCCACAAGGAAGTTGGAAACTGTGATGAGGTCTCTTCTCAGCCTCTTCTTCTCCAGGCTGAACAAGCCAACTGACCTCAGCCTCTCCTTGTATGACTTTCTATCTAAGCCCTTTACCATCTTCACAGTCCTCTTTAGGACACTTTCTAGTATAAGCAAAACCTTTCTAGGTCCTAGAGAAAAGAAAACACAGATGCACTCTCAGATCTGTGTAGCTACATTTAAGTCTGTTGTGTAGTGTGAGAATAATAATTGATAAAAATTATAATTTATTTTCTGGGAAAAAAAAATAAGCAGAAAGACACAGGAAGAAAGGTGACAATATTCTGCTTCCTTTCATTTTTTTATCATTAAGCATGTTCTTGCAAATATGACCTCATCTAGTATTTACAAGATAAATACTAACTATTTCTAGTCATAGATTATGAAATTCATTAAATTAACAAATGTTCAACTTTATGTTATGCTTTTAAAGTATGTATGTAATACATAAAAAACTTTTGATTTTTCAGTGCTGTTTGTGATCAATTAGAAAAATGGCAACTTAACTTCTTTACATCTTCCTGTGCATGTTCCAAAGCATTTCCAATGTGGAAAAAGTAGAAAACTGTTGGAATGATTAAAATTTGGTTTCAAACACATATGATTAAAAATTTCTAGTTACAATTTTTTTTGTATTTTTATGAATATTATGTGAGGTTATGGAGCTCAATTGGCCTGTCTTCTCAAAAAAAAAAAAAAAAAAAAAAAAAAAAAAACAACACAAAAACAAAAAAAACCACAAAACCCCACAGCAGCCTAAAATCAAAATAGAATCAGACTTATGGCAATGGGCCCAACCAGGGCTATCAGGGTTTTGTTGGTTCACTGAAAAACTAAGATAATTTTCCTAAATTTTTACTGTATCTCTTGACTTTCTTCACCTTTTTTTCTTCTTTTTTCTCTTTTTATTTGTTCAATATATTTCTAAATACTATCACAGACCACACAGAGGAATGTTTCATGGAGTATTTAAAAAAAAATTAGTTAAGTATCAACGGTCTGATAAAATCTCCCAGGTGGCCAGAACAGGGAAAGCTATGTGAAGATTTACCAAGACTCTGAGGGTGTCCTGCACATCTCAGAATGGCTTAAAATAATAGTGAGATAACAAACCATACAGAAACAAAAGAAAAAGCCATGCACAGGTGTCAGAGAAGCTCTGACACCTTGCTAAAACATCCCAAAAATCACTGGTTTGTGCATCTTTATAAATGCTCAATGACTTAGCAGGGACCTTGGCTTGCTGCCAATAGAAGTAGGTACAGATGTTAAGAGGCTTTTCTAAAGCCCAGCCAGTGCTCTTGTGCTGGCACTGGACCAATACTGATGAAAAGAAAACAGAACTTTCTAGTTTGGCTTCCTTATATGTTTAAAGTTAAGCTGAAACTCCTTCCCTTATATAGAAACACCTGCTTGGGTGTAAGGGTGCATTCCTACAACTATCTCTATATGATGCATTATTTTTGGTGGGTTGGCCTGTCTTAAAATTACTTTATTCAAAAAAATATCAAAAACCAGAAGGTTTGAATTGGTAAATTCTTAAAATTTGATTAAAATATCCCTTGTAGCAACCTGAAAAGAGTAAAAGTTATATTTCATATGGCCTCACTTAGTCTCAGTTTTTTGGTAAAGTATGGGATCCACAAATACTCTTCAGAAGTCTGGTTTATTTTAAATAATTATTGTGAACTTGATTTTAAACAAAATACAACCTAACAATAAATTTTTTGTAAGAAATGATCAGCCAGAGGCAAGTGACAAAAGTTCAGTGTTCTATGAAAAATCTGTTACTTACATTCACAAACTGGATTAATGTGAAGATGTAGGGCCTGATTGTATGTTCATGTAATGCATATACACTTTTTTACAAATAGGCATAAAAAATGAGATAAGCCTGAACTATGAGCATAAGACAGTATATGTAGGTGAACTACATACGTGTGAACAGAACCAGTTGTCTGTACAAGTGCTCAGTTTTGTGGCTTTGGGATTTTTTTTTGTCTTTTATTTTTATTTTTTTAACTTTTGACACCTGTAATTATGAATAGACTTCATTCTGGTTATTAAGAAACCTGCACCTTTTGCTGTTGAACAGTACTTCTACATCCAAAATAAATTCTAGCCTTGTGTAAATTATTTTATCATGAATACTCCTCTGGAGAAGTTTTCCAGTTGAACATCCAGAAAAATCAGAAAAATCACAATTCGTGCATATAAAGATAATTTGGTTTTGGTGTCCTCCCTATACTATGTTTAGATTGTATACTTTTTCCTTTGATTGTCACAGAAGTTGGAGAGACAAGCTGGGCCTTCTTATGAATCAAATTAATTGCTTGGATGACTACACAGAACATATTAAAAAGTGTACAGAAAGAGTGTGCCATTAATTATAAGGATTAAAGTTTCAGAGGAATTGGGTGCATTACTGTGGATTATCAAAGGCTTTCTTTTACTTTGAAATGAGTTTTCATTTTCTACTGGAAACCAGAACTTGTAATACTTCCCCAGTTCTTATAATAATTTTTAAAATTAAAAAGGATTGTAAGTTACACGACATTTGGATACTAGGTATTGAAGTTTTTGGAGGAACATAAAGTTTGAAGAATTAAAGAAGCATATTTCATTTGGAAACCTCAAATATATTAGAATTTTTCATGCAACTTTGTGATTAATTAAAAAACATAATATTGTTAATTCTTTGATAAATTCATGTTAATGAATGAAAAAGATTTTGAAGAATATTGTGAGATCTTTAGACCAAAATTGACCAGATATTGCAGCTATAATAGCGCTAAAATTGCCATTATTAACGCAAAGAGTACTTCCATCAAGAATTTGTTATATTTATTTATTTATTTTAATTTTTCCGCACACAGAGAGCATAAATTACTTTAGCAAAAATATTTTAATTTTTTTAAAAATTCAATGCCATTCACTTTTCAGTAGATGAGAGCAAGCTTATTGTTTTTTAAGTATTTTAAGTTTAAAATGTTTTTTTATAAAATCCTGAAAATGAATATTTTAGTTCAGATATTTTTGACAGAATCTTTTGCCTCAGATTTTTCTCTTTTTTTCCTAAGTTTTTTGTTTGTTTGTTTGTTTGTGTCAAAAGAAGCTGTCCTTCACATATCATAAAGGTCCTTCACTAATGAGCAGAACATTGAAAACCAAAGTTCACTTTTCCAGGAGTTAGAGCAACGTAAGTTGCCTTTGGCTGTGGAGTACCTTTGCCTGGTTCTGAAGAATCAGCTGTAGGCACACAGAGAGATGAATCAAATATTTTTGCTACTCATTTCACTACTACAGAAAAGGGAAGGATAATTTGGTTTTTTGGGGGTTTCTTTGTAGATAGGAAAGAGTTGGGTTGTCACCTCTTTCTTCATTTCTGAAGATCACAGATCTGAAATAATGAACATCTAATAAAGATTCTCTTATGGCTATGTTATTATTGTTAAGCCAATTACTTGTTAAAGCTGTGAATCTTTAATTATTCATACAGATAATCTAATTTACAGAATGAGATTTTTTTTATCTGAGTAAATCTTTGATCACTCTTATTTCTTCATTAAACCTGTACAGAATGATGTAATTTTAAAATAAAATCTGTTCTCCTAGAAGAAAAGTATTAAAGAAATCAATATAAACCAAACCAAAGAGGAAGCTGAAATAATTTTTTTTTTGAGGAGAGGAGCAGAACACAGAAAACCAACTAGCCAAGGCCCAATAGTAACATACAATCCTCTTAGAAAAATATTTCAGTTCTATTCTGTTCTACACGGAGGAAAGGGAACATCTTTCCACTTTCATATAAAGAAGTAGGTAAGAACTTTTTTCCTTACAATTGGTATAGTTTTCATTGTAAAACATATATTCGGTAAAGTAACAGATGAGCCTGACAATTTTCATATATTCTGATAATCCATTACATAGTCAATTAGTATGAAGGAACAGTAAAGCTAACAAAAATTAGGTCCTTAAGTAGGTCCCCTGGGTTTGTTCTATATGTAATCATTTGACCAAAAATAACAGAATAAGAAACCAATTTAATTGTTATCTTACAAGTCTGATCTTGAATGCTTTAAGTAATACTTAGAATTCATCTATGAGTTTGTTACCAACTTAAGTAACTTTTAATTTACTAACCATTCATTTCCATTGTCAGCCCTGATATTGGAGTGCTGACATTTTGCTTTGCACAGGAAGGAATTATCTTTAAGGATCTCAATAAGAAAAACAAGGACATTCATTGGTTAACTGGATGGTTAAGACTGAAACTGTAGAAAAGGCATTAACAATCTCATGTCTCTTCTGCTGCTGGGCACCCCAGCTCTTTAACAGCAGATGAGTCTTTCCACATAACCTGCTGCTCAGATCCCACCTGTGGTGAGGTTCTCAATCCCCAGGATTTTTTATATCCTTACAGCATTCTGACAAATGAATATATTTATCAGTCTTTAACCTGTAAAGTGTTGAATGTTCTAGATGGCACACTAGAGCATTCTGCTCTTGCAGGGTTCCGTGGGAGCAGACCTGACAAGAGGGATGTACAGGTAGCAATTGGCAAGGGCAGCACCCAAGGCACCATACGTGCTCAAGTTATCATAGTCCCTCACGCTAACAAATAAGTCTCTGCAACCAAGGCCTTTGCTTAAACTCTACCTAGGTGCTGCTCCTACTGCAGTATCTTCCGTGGTAGCCCACGGTACATTTGTCTAGAATAAAACCTTATCCCATAGGAAACCCTTCTTCATTTACACATCCCAGACCTTTTTTGCCTGGTTTAGTTTTGTTCTTCTCTAAAAACAGTTTTTAATAAATATTTAACTGCTGTCTTTCAAATTTTCTAGCTGTTGTCTGGAGTACCCTGTGGTGTAAGAGATTATCTGAAATGCTCTTAGCCGCAGACTCTTATCATCATTACCTGCAGCAAAAGAAAACCCTTTCTCTGTGGGAACTTAAGTTCATACTTTGCTCCTGTATGATCCCATAAATGACAGGTGCCAGCATGGATATGTAATATATTTACTAAAGATGTCATATCACCCAAAATTTTCTGAATTTCCAGATCTTTTCCTTTTCTTCTTTTTTCTGTTTTCTGTCATGAAAGATCAATAATTTCCTTATCAAAATGCACATCCATTGATGAGGTTTTAATGAAAATATGTTCATTCAGCCATACCATCAGTTAATTTTCTCTGGAAGACTTTCAGTGACATAGATCTAGTAAGTAATTGCAATGAGAACTTTTAAGTAAGGACACAGCTAGTGAGAGCACATAAAATAGATCCTCTTTGATGCAATTGGGAGAGTGATCTAGAGTCCAGATACTTCTGGGAGTAGGTAGATGTTACCTCTAATGCTCTAAATTCGCACTCTGCTATATACACTTGGTTTCTTCCATAATAAACACTGTTGTAGGAGAATATCCCAAGTGAAGGTGCTCCTCCAAAACCATCATTTAAATTGGAGAGACCAGAACTGTCTTCTGCTGAATTTCAGGTGAACTTCAGACAATCAATTTGAGGTTATGGAGACATTCCCTTGACATCTTATGACTGATATTGTAAGCAGTCCTGAACGTGTGGTAGTCTTGATCCATGTCCTTTTTTGGTGAGATCAGAACAAACATCCTCTTTGCTGTCCATTACCTGTTATGCCAAGTGTCAGCATTTTTTACCCACTCAGTTGTGTGCAAATTGCACTCTGTTTGTGCAACCACCTCAGGTTAAAACAGATTAAGATACAGAAGGAATTTAATCAATTCTTATTGGAAAATCTGACTAACATTGACTAAAGAAGAGTAGAAATATACAGGTAGCTAGTAGTTCAAAGGAAGCTGGTTGCTATATGTCAGCTTCTCAAGTACAAATCTGTTTCTGCATGATATTTCATGGAGGTAAATAAAGCCTTCAGTTTCCACTTCTAAAATCCAGATTGTCTCTGATTTCCTGTACATCAAAACTGTCGGAGCAGGGAACAGGCATCTGTTGTCCCTGAAATGAATCAATTCCACTGGTGCTAACTGGGGTTCCTGTTTTGCTGGTAGGTGTCTGTCTTTTGAAGGCATTTTCAACAGAATTCTGATGGGAACTGAGCAATGAAAATCCAGGTTTAGATGATGACAATAGCCCCTCAAGACCCTGAATGCTGTAAAAACAGCAGGTCCTGTTCCCTGGCATAAAGCAGGCAGCTCATTTAGTTATATCATTTTCAAAAGACGTTTACAGACCAATTTCAAAGATGTATTTTACTGCTGTTCCAAACCAAACAAGCAGGGAGGGATGGAATAGAGAGTTCCTGCCTAGTCACCTGTATTATTACCTATAATCTTCTTTAGCTGACTATTAGATAACAAATACTCTCCTACATATCAGCTCATTCTCATATTGTGCCACCGGCTGCAACATGTTGAATACTTGATTTGATGTTCACATTTTGATTACGGCAGAAACAAATTAATATATGCTGACTTAATTGGAAATTCATACACTTTCCCAGGCAAACTCTCAGACAGATAGTACAAATGAAGCTGTTTAAGGATTTTCTGACTGTAAAATTGAAAGGAAAAAAAAGACAGTAATTTTAGTATGTTACATAATGTTATGAAATAATAGAAAATGAACTGTCATCACCTCAGTCTTGTTATATTTTAATTCACAGCTGAAATGAGCCCAGACTGTCTCATTTATACCAATCAACCTCCTCCACTTCATTCCTGAGCTGAGTGGTTCAGAAAACAAAGACCCAAGCCTAACCAACACAGAGAAAAGGAAGTATTGTCATAATTTGTCCCAGAGGACTCCTTAGCATTCAGGACGGCCAGCTGGGGGATACTTCAAGAAATGTATCTCCATCCAGTGTGGTGCAGAATACTTACTTGAGCCTCTACGGGCCAAGAGTACGTGCTTCAGGAATTTTAAATCTTATTAATTCATTAATGACCTATTCCATGTTATGTAGTGTCATCCTGATTCTCTTTTTGGACATAAATGTATCGTTTACTGTTGTCAGGGAAAGGCAATAGGCTTGCCATACAAATATTTAGGGAAGTAAAGGATGGTCAAGTAGGGTCAAATATGCATTTAGGTTAATATTCAGAGGTGGCCATTAGCACATGCCCAGAAAAAGCTAGAAACAGGCAAGAACAAAAATACTTGCTAATACTAGAAGGAAACTTTCCTACTATTTTTATCTCAGGAACTTCCTGAAGTGGAATGGCAAACCTAGGAGAAGATTGATGATCAAAATTCTTGTGGCTTTCAGTAGATTTCTTTTTAGGTTACAGAGAAAAGGCATCTCATGACAGCAGTGTGAGACGATAAAAACATAAGTGTGATTTAACGCTTGAAAAACATGTTTTTATCATATGCAGATACTGCCCATTGTGTGAAATAAATGAGATGAAAGATAGTGAGATAATAAAAAAATATAACTTTGCTATGAAACAAGGTACAAAAAAAAAATCTGGACTTATTTGAATGAGAAATGTTTTTATTCAGAATCCACCTCAAAACTGCTTTAAAGCACAATGAAAAAACACTGCAATTGAAACATTAAACTTTCATCAGTCTTCTAACTTTCATACCATCAAAAGTGCAGTATAAATCACATGAGCAAAGGGATTGTAATGTTAAGCTGCAAAAAAAAAATATCATATTTGTGGGATTCCAATGTTTAAGTTTAAAAGAAAAATGTTTCTCTTCTCCTAAATATGAAATAACTTTTATTTTACATGTCTTTTTTTCTTCCTTTTTTCTTTTTTTTTTTTCTTCTTCTTGTAAACACTGCTTTTGGTATATCAGGTAATTATTTGTCATATTATAAATATTATAAACAGGAAAAGCTTAATCAATGACCATGTATAACTTTAAACTAAATATAGTTTTTACGGGAAATAGATAAACTGTGTTTTCCCTTGTGTTGGGAGTGTATGAAATTGTTAACTCTTTAAAATAAATTATTCTTGTTATTTTAGCAGAGCAAAATTTTGAAAACAATTAGATAAAAGTGTATTAGATAAAAGAAGAATGAATGGATAAGAGTAATTCAAAGGGACAGAGATGCAAAAGTTCTACCTAACGAAATTAAATTTCTTCTACACCTCCCCTATTCAAGAGTAGGTGCTATAGACAGTAGCCAAAAGGATATTTAACATGTGTTTCTAAACTTTTATATATATTTATATAAATAAATTGCAAATAGTTGGTTTGGAAGTTTATTAGAACACTGCTCAAACTTATATGATGCAGGGTGGAAAATAGCCAGCAGTTAATCAAATTTAATTTCAGCTGAGCTTCATTACTTGCGCTTGTACATAATTTTATTTTACTTGAAGTCAACTGAAACAAGCCTTTCAAGTTACAGTTTTTCTGAATTTTGAAATTTTCTTTAAAAGTATTGCATCTTTTTCTATTTTTTTATAAGTTCCTTTGCTTTCAGCAGGGCAAAGTTCATTTGCTTTCCAGTGGGCTTGTTTTCTAATAAGCAGAGAAAACATAAGGGAAAATTCCCTGGAAAATTCAGAGACAAGGCAGAATAAAAAAAGTTTTAAGACATTCACATTTAATATCAGATTTAATAATTAATAATTTTAAATTACTTTTCCTTTCACAGATGCTTTTGCTTAAGCATTCCAGTATTTCTCTCTGCTATACAAGTGTCTGCAGTAGCTAAACAAAATCATTTAATTCCTTCTAATCTTTTTCATGCTGAAAGCACTAAACTGGACAAACAAAGCCATTTAGTTCTTATTTGTCTATTTCATATTAGAAGCCTATATAAATACTTTCTATATCAGTTTTTAAAAAATAATGTAGTATCTAAATTTATTGGAAGTTAATGAGCCTTTCTTCCAGACAACTTTTTATTACTGTCGTTCTTCTATAGCTAAGTGAGAGGGTCTGGAAGAACAAATAGCATGTCATTCCACATAACTAATAGGTGTCTGCCACAAGAGGGTTCAATTTTTCTTGGAAGGTATCTCTTTGTTGGCTTCAAAGGGAGCCTGGATGATTAGGTTCTCCTAGAAATCTCAGCCAATAGTTTAATAGTTTTAGAAGGGATGATCTAACTATTAATTGCATCTACACACATCAAAAGAAAATGAAATAACAGACAATATTTTCATTAAATCTTGCAAAGGGTGAAAGATCCTTTGAATGGGCAGCAAGAAATCCTGTAGTCCATCTGCCTGCTCCAGCTCGTGCCCAATGACATGTTTTGGTGCAATGTGTCACAGTTACTGACTGTGTGTATACTCACTCTCTCTGTCAGTGTCATCAGTCCAGTGTCAGCTGGGACTCTGCCTGGACCTTATAACAACCTCTGTGCCTGGACTTTGGCCAAGAATCTGTAGAACATTTCAACAGGTCTTTCTCCCCATCTGGTGTGTTAATTAACCTTTGTTCTATCACAGGCTGCTTCTACTGCTTAGCATTACCATAAGTCTGAGGAGAATAAAAATGCTAGCAGTGAAGAGAGGCCAGGGACTGCCAAAGATACATTTAAGTTCCATAAAAACATGATGAAGGACACTCACAATAAAAGCTCTGTCAACGTAGTTTTATCACCACAATCTGTCACTGCTCCTGGTATACGATAATGTTGAGCTTTTACAAAAAAAAAAAAAAAAAAAAAAGAACAACAAGTTGAAAAGAAAAAGCAGTTTCATTTCCATTTGAAAATTATTTTATTTTGTCACCAAGCAAGCTTGGATGAACTTGAAATTCATCAGACTCTCACAGGAGGAGCTGATATTCCTGAAAAGTGAACACAGAAAACCAAAGATACTGCAACATTTAACTCCCTCTTTAATTTGTCAGAAATTTTGCAAATTTTTTTCCAGGTCAGTCATAGATGGAAGATGAATAAGGACCCATCACAGAATAACCTCTTATCACATAGAATTTTCTCTAATGTAATATTAAGCATATGAACAAACAATAAAATATAATAACTATAGTTTTCCCTTTCTTCATAATTTGAAAAGAACGATAACATAGTATATTTAATTACAGGTATAGAAAATAAATACTAATGTGTTTCCAATCACTGGGAGAATATTGTCCATTACAAGATGACATTATTATAGAAGAGAGGTTTTACATCGTAAGGGATTGAACCAGGAAACAGACTAATGGTTTTGGACAAAAAAAGATATTCTGGTGCTAGCTAGATACAAAATAACATATCCTTTGAGTTTAAACTCTAAATATTTTAGGACAAAAAAGACCATTAATTTTAAGGAAATACATAATCAGGCATTGTTCCGTACCTAGGCTCAGTGCAATATCTAGGCTACAAAGAGCTGAAAATAGATATTTACAGTAATATTCAGAACACTTAACTTTAGGTGATTAAATAAATCCTAGATTCAGAGTCTGGTCACACGTGGTGCATATATCAAAGAGGTACTGCAGAAGAAAATCCTAACTTGGTTTTATAATGCCATCTGTCACATCCGCTCACTCTCTCTTTATTTCTGTTGAGTGTAATGGGAAAATAAAGATTACACTGCTAATTTCATCACTTCAGTAATTAAAATGATATCAAAGAGAGCAAATCCTTGAGGTTAAAAAGTGTCTCTAAAGCAGCATTGAAGCACTCTTGTTTTCATTCTTCTGCAAAACAGAAGATTTTTCTCTTATAAGATTTAGTCTCATTAATACATATGATAAGGTTTTTTCCACTTGACTATTCAAGGGGGAAAACTCCAAATAAAACAAGTTTGGGGTTTTTTTAATATCACTTGGTAGATACTTGTGGCTGTAATATGGAAGCAGATTCTTCAAGAAAAAAATGCATCCTGCATTTTCACAGAACATAAAGTTTCAAATATTCTTGGTAATGACACATGACAATACAGCTGAAGCTGAACAGTGAGCAAAGCAAATTAATACTGAAGCCTCAAAGACATATATGTCATTGAGGCCCAACAAAGAAGGATCAAGTATACATATAGGTATGTGTATATATATATGTATATATAGGTATATATATGTGTGTATATATGCGTGTGTGTATATATATGTGTGTATATATAGATGATATAAGGGAAAAAATGGTAAATATTATATGCTTTCTTAGTAGTGAGAGGAAATAAATACTAAAGTGCATTTAAGGTCCAGAAACAATTTCTAAATTGTGTGATGTTTTTAGTGGGGGCATATTATGATGTTAAAGTCCTTTGCCATGCAGAGAGGATGCAAGGGATCTAGTCACTATATATCTTAGTGGGGATGCAATTGCATAGACAGTGCCATGGTGCTAAGGAAATGAGGTAGAATGTGGCAGGTACAATAAGGATCTCATATTTCTACTCAAGATTTTTTACTATTCCTTTCCACTTGTTTCTTACCTGTAAAATGACAATTTTATTTCTTCACTCATCAGTACAGATAAGACCCAGCATACGACAGTGAAGGGTTTTTTAAATCGAATTTCTTCTTATCACTGAAGTGTTTTATACTTAAAATAGAGAAAAAAAAAATACAGACATGGACTTGTAAAATTTTACATTTAATGTAAAACTGTTTAATGTTACTGAAGGGCAAGAGAGTACATCACCATTCCTTAGCTTTTAAAATTTTTGTTTAATTAGCCTGGCAGAGACAGACACCTACTACTGAAGCTGGCAGCCACCTTCTGTGGTTTGGGTGAAAATGTTCATTCCTCTGCAATGAGGACTCACAGGCATTTTGAGACCCTTGAACTGTACTCTTTCCTGAACAGATTAGATTCTGTGCAGCTGGTATTGATCTTCTTAAGCTCAGTTTGACAAGAATCAACACAAATTTGTTTCCACATGTGCTTCAGTTTTCATAGCAATGGAGAAATTTTGTTTTGTGCATTTACAGGAAGCTGAAGGCAGAAAATCTCTTTGGGTATATTATTTACATTGCAAAGACTAAAGTAACAAAGGCCAGTATCTCAAAATTATTCTCCAATTCTTCACATATATGTAGAAAACAATAGCCTTCTCAATCAATTTTTAAATAAATATTTTTAAAAAATTAATTTGGTTCTATTTCTTCTCTTTTAGTTCTTAAAAATAATTAACTGATATAACACCAAAGAGCAATTTAGTTTATGAGCACACATGTGTAAACAGATGTTCTTTGCGTCATGCCATAAAAGAAATAGGATTAGTGCTTATCAGATTCTGAGGGCAGCATATTGCAGAGATAAGTTTATTTTGATACCTTTACAAGACATTTTGATACAATCATCATAACTTTCCATCTTGTTTTGCACTTACAGTCACTTGCTTTTTTACAGGTATACTATTTTTCATTTTGAGGTAATTTTAAATATTTTATGCCTTTGGTTGGCAGAAGACTATTTCACTATATATCAAAGAATAGAGAATAAAATTAAAAGCTATTAACCATTCCCATTAATCTCAATCATTGTGACAATAAGTCTTTTATTTCCAGACTTTATGTGACTCTAGGAAATATAAGAATATTTCATATCTAGAATTCACTGCATGAATTTCCCTTAGCACACCAAAAACTTTCATAAATAAAACTTGGCCAACAATGTGAGGACCAGGTGTTTTCCATTACATTTTACGTCTTATGGAAGAAATCACTGAAATCCTTCTCCTTTTTAGCTGGAACTTTTCATTTGTTCTCAGGAAATGACATGCCAGCTATCTTTAGTTTTCCACAGTATGTATTAATGATTAAATAAGAATTTGATCAGTATTTATCTTCAGCATAGCAATAAAACAGCTTATTTATTTTCTGAATAAATTTTTCTTTCAGAGAAGTCTGGAGCTCATCTGGGGATTAATGACATAACAGAAACAGAAATGATGTAAACAACAAATTTTATAAAATGCATATAGAGAGCTGCTAAGATGGTAAGATGGGGAACGCAGGATAGGAGCTCTATTTGCTGCTCTGAGTTGCTTAATTTACCACCATTGCTTTGGTGTCTATTAAAACATTGTATTACTTATTTGTTTTACTGCAGTACTTGGCAGAATGAGTTTCCAAGCATTCAGGGTCTCCAAACCATGACTGTTATTATGAATATGCATTCAATTCAAAATTTTCAGCAGAACATACAGCACTGATTTTCAAACCACATCACCTACCCCATTCCCTTTTCCTGGAGTGAGGAGAGGTGACTAAAAGTTAATACAGAATAAAGAATCAGGAAGACTTGTTGGATTTGGGACTCCTGTTTTGCTTCAGGGAAGTGAAAAGTTGAAGGCTGTGGTTGCAGCTTCCTGGGTAGGTCTTGCTGCTAAGCACTGTTTGCCTTCCCTCTGCAGAGGTTTTCTCCCTGGCAGCTGAGTAGTAAATGTGTCATTTCATCTCTCTTGTTTGGCTGAGCAGACAATAGGATGTGAACACTTTATTTCACAACTTTTTGCTTTTGGATTGTTTAAATCTCTTGTATGATCTCAGCAATAAAGGGCAGAAAGCGTTTTCTATGTTTTATATGTCACTTCTCAAGAGCTTAAAATTATATGAGGAACCCAATTTGGGATTTTTAAAATAACTGTGAAAACGAGAAAAATTAGGAGGCAATGTTGAGCTGGTGTACTAAGTCTCCTTTAGCAAATTGCATTAAGAAAAGGAATAAGGCAGCAGGAAGTTTACAGAAAGGATTTGCTTTTCTGATTAACTTTTCGAGTTTCCTTGCTGCTGTGTTCCCTTCTGTTATGATGACTATTTTATTTGCAAAGAAAGCTCCCAGTATTTCCAAAGTCTAAAATAAGCTTTTTCATGTAATAGAAGATTGTAAAAACAATTAGCAATACATGAAATAATGTCTGCTGTACAGCAACCACAATATATTCTAAATACATTTCAACATAATGTATTTTTATGATGATAATTACTATTACTAATAATGCAGGGTTTTTTTGTTTTGTTTTTTTTTTTGTTACCTAATCTGTTTCATATAAGGAATAAACTTGACCTCTACCCTATGTCCTGTTTCATCATATTAATTTGCAGATAGGCTTGCTGGGAAACCCGTCCTTTCTTTCTTTATAGCAAACACATAAATGGGTCGATGAAGTATAAAGAAAATAATTTAGTTAGAATAAAATTAAGCTTAATGACATAATTCTTTTCTTAAATGCAGCTTGGAGGCATAAGGTTTGTGGAACAATAAAAGGATGAACAATCATAATAAATGAAAAATAGTTTTCAACAAGCGCATCAAATTTATCCATACTACTTTCTCCTTTTTAGAGATCATCATAGTTGACATTTTCAACCCCAGGTCAAAAAGTAATTAGTAACTTATGAAATTAAATCTGAATTTGAATTCCTTTTATAATTGTGTAAAAAAAAAAAGTTACTTTTTAATTAACATTTCTATAGGTTCTTTAAATTTTTATCTAATTTATACCTAATTCACATATCTTAAGCATAAATAATGGCTTAAGTTACTGATTATTAGATTCAGCAAGTTCTTAACATTTTATATTGTGAAACTTACATTTGGAAAATATAACCTTAAGGCATCACAATTTAAAACAGGTATTGGATCTGTATGTGTACATAGACTTATGCAAATTTAAATTACGTAAAATTAAAACAAATTTTTTTTAGAGTACATATAATTTCTATCTGTAGATATAGAACACGTTAGTACATATGTCATGCATATTTCTCGTACATCTGAACTATTTAGAATAAAAAAACTGCTTGTTCCATGTTATCATCAATTGAAAATCCTTTTTTATACACATATATATATACAAAATATTAAGTGTCACTGAAGTGTCAGTTATTCACAGAATTTAAATATGCACCTATTTAAACATGCTTTTACTTTGGTCCTAAATTAATATCGTGCATATTGTCAAATAGCAAGGTGAGGGGTTTGATGTTTTACATGTTTTTTCAAAGGAATTCTCATTTCTAGCAGGTAAATTTTGCAAGGTGTTTTCGATAAATATGGTCATAATGTCAGTCCCATGCCCAAACCTTACATGGGTGAAGAGGTAAGTTGCTAACTGCCATAGGAATTATTGAAACCAAGATCCAGTGACAGAAGTAATATCTTGACATTCAGTAGAATAAAGGTCTAAAAACTGTTTTCTAATTAAGAACAAATTGTTTCTTCTTCAAATCACAGAATATAGTCAACTTGAAATGTTTAGTTCTCCACTGTCTTATACCAACAAGAAATAAAATCCTTCTAAAACTTAACCTCATGTCAAATGCTAAACTTAAAAAGTTTTAAAGCTAAACTTAGTTCACATTTCAGAGATTGTATGTCCCTACATTCTTGTCCCATGTCTAATAAATTGAATAGACCTTCAATAAGAAGCTGGTATAGCATAACAGCCTAAATTCTCACCTGAATTGCTGTGGTAACAAACCCCCTCAAATTTGGCATGCAATTTGATGGTATAGCTGTGCAATCTGAGGGCTAGCTCTTGCAGAAGGGGAAACACTTCATTTTTCATGCTGGCCACACATTTCCTCCTCTCCCCTTTATTTGGTGGCAGAACAAAATCTTGCCTGAATGGTTGGTGAATCATTCAGGAAGTTAAATGGCATAAATGGGTTTCTTATCTTTTTTGTGTCATAATAATTTTTTATGACTTAAGTCCCTAAATGGACTCACTGAAGATTCAAACCAGATAAGAATTAGGGATTAAGGGAGGTTAGGGCAAAAGAGGTCTTCTTTTTGATAGTAGAAACACAGAAGAAAAATGAGGAGATAATGGACCATGGTCTAGTCCAGCCTCTTGTTCACAGAGAGGCTGGGAGTAGCTAGTCAGCAGATTGGCTTAGCTATAACATCAGCCAACACTTTTTGTTGGCTTACCTCAGCGGCAGATAGCCCAACATTAAACCATGAGGCTTCCACTCCTGCTTATGCAGCAGTTCTGTGTCATACACAGCCTTGCTGCAACTCTACGGCTGCAACTATGCATTTTACTCTTCTATGCATTAGTGCATCTAGACACTAAATACAAATTCATCTGTACTGAGGAAACAACCAATAGTGAGGACATAATCAACAATACTTAAGAAATAGAGGATCTTTTAAGAAAGATATTACAAATCTAAAAAGAAGTCCATACAATTTTAACCCATCCATTCTCACCATTCATCCCTGATGCTTTTTCCCATCTCAAGGCAGCTTTTGCAGGCATAGGCAGGGGATGCCTCTATTTAGCTTATCTTCTTGCTTCAGGGCATTTGTATGAAAGCTATGTTAGGGGAGGGAAAAAACATAGCCATTATACTGTACTGCTATCATATATCTAGGATTATTTTCTGGGAAAGAATCTTTTTTTTCATAACTTAACTCCAGCCATGAAATCTTAGCTCCACATGAGTCTTTGTGATAATTTTGGTGCTAATCATTGTATCTGATCCTCCTTTTCTTCTGCATTTAGACAAGCAATCTATATACTAGTGATTTTTCTATCTTCCCCTCTGAAGAAACACACAGATATATGTAGAAATAAATTGTATTAAAATATTTTGTAGCAGATGGAAAATATGGAAATATTTTCTAGAGACAATTAATCTTTGTGCTATTGTGCTGGTACAGTATATGGCCTCTGTGATTATACATAATGTAACTTTTGGGCATCGATCATTGCTTCACTTTATTTATGTTCCTCTCAGACTGGCTGCGTATAACAAGCATTCTGTCTTGCTAATTAACTCCAGTGATCCCTTTAAGTCCTGATTAAGTTCTATTATTAAATTATTAAGACTGTTCCCTAGTGTTCTAGAGTTTTTTCCCTCTAATTTTGAATGAATTCTTGAAGCAATAAATAACCTTATGAAATAGGGGTTTTTTTCATTTTTCCTGTGCACATATTTCAAGACACATATTTCAAGGGAAAGTATTAGAGTTAGAAGTTATAAAACAAGGGATTTCACCTGGAATAACTTTGAAGGATGTTCATAGCGATATTTTCATACTCTAAGTTATCTATCATTACCCAAAAGATTGCGGCAGTTTTAATTACTAGACAGAGAAGCAAAAACAAAACTACATAAAACCCACAAAGAAAATTCCTATAAAATACATGGAACGCTTTATGCTGTAAAATTGTTTGATACAGAAGAAAGTTTTTGAAAGAGAGACACGTATTACACTGTGATTTATTTTACTTTTTCATGCTTTGATTATCCAATATCTTTACAGAAAGCAAGAGTTTGCATATATATATAAGGGAAGAGTAAAAGATTCAAGTGCAGCAGGACAGGACTCACACACATAAGTTTATGCACACATGCACACACATAATTATTGCCACTCATATATGCTATACCCTGTGTATTCCTCTGATTCCTCTGTTAACATAAAATAGCAATATTACTAAGTAATAAAAAGGTCACAAAATTATAAGATTATTTAGTGCTGAGGAGGGAAATCAGGGATATTTAACAAAAACGTTTTAAAATTCAGGAGAATGCTATTGTTTAGTGCAAAGTAGATATATTATATAATAAGAAATGTTTTATTTTCTATTTTGCATATACCTCTGAAAAAAAAATATTCTGATTGACTTCATCAAAAGCTGGGGAAAACTGTTCAAAACCTGGGGATTAAAAACCATACAGATCATATTTTTGGGTTTTTTTTTTTAATTTCATTTTAGTATTTTTATAATTTTGGTTTTTTAAACGAGCCCTGTAATGATAAATTGAAAAAAATTTCAAGTTTTTTGTAAGTTGGGAGGGACATCAAACTAATTTTAAATTGATATGCTAGTTTTTATATCATACAAATAAGACTAAGAAATTATTTTTTAAGAATAGTTGCTTTTCTGGTTGTTCTATCTTAATTTTTTTGTTTTATCTGCATTAAGTGATCTGCTATAAACTTTGGCTTTTGAAGTCCAAGTCTGCCTTTGTGAAGCAAGCACAACACAAACCCCATGTAGACATTTAAAACAGTAATAGGATGTGACAGCACAACGTGATTCAATCATGTCAGAAGATGAGTTGTATAGAGAGACCGCTGGTGCATTTTTTTCATCTTTCCAAAGGTTGTTGCTTTTAGCAGTTTTTATTGAAGCAGATGACCTCTTTAGCCTCATACAAAAGTAGAAACAGCAAATTCTGGTCTATTGGAGTTACTGGGTCTTAGAGAAGGCTAAATATGTGAAGTGTTGTAAAGAATGACTTTCTAATTATGCAAATGATAAAATCCTTCACATTGCAGCATCCAAATAATTACTTATCTCTGTCTCTTGCTGCTTTTTTTGGCTGTCTCTCACTTTTGATTTTATTTTTAATTATTATCTTTTGCTTTAGCCTAACAGCCATGACATACATTTAATCAGGTCTAACAACTACACATTATATTTTATAATTCACACTGAGAATTCAAGTGACCAAGGCTATAAAAACTGAAATACACTTCAAATAACCACAGGAAACATTTAATTCCCTCCATAATAGCTTCCATGTTTACACTATGGTGGTACTTTCCTGCTGCTCCACACTTCCAGGTGATAACACCTCTTGCTGTTTAGCAATAAATTATAGATATGGGAACCAAAGTTTCATTTGGGCACCCTTTATCTGCTTCAGAAAGGAAGGATTCAGCAAATAATGGCTTATTCAGTATCCTTTCATTATCACCCCTCCCAGTCCTGGAAAATTCATAAACTGATTTGCATCTCAGACTTTTTTTTTATAGTACAGTCATGAACTGATTGTGTTTGATTGAGGGTCAAAGCACATAAAGCTGATGAAGAATGAGTAAATATATATTGAAAAATGCTATGCATCTCAACACATCAGTTTCAGAAACCACACTGAATATCAAAATGGCATGCTTAACTTAAATAAGATATATTTTATTTTCCTAGAATGGTGGGAAGGATGAATCACAGAAGGATATAGAATCACAGAATTATAGAATAGTTTGAGTTGGGAGGGACATCAAAGATCATCTAGTTCCAATTCCCCTTCCATGGGCAGGAACACCTTCCACTAGACCTATTTGCTCTAAGCCTAGACACTTTCCTAGATATTCATGAAAAAAACAATGTTTTCCTGTACATATGTTGAGTTGTTAGAATAACAGATAAAAAACAGCTTATAATTGCAGAAACTGCAGATTTTATGTCATTATCTTGCAAAGTGCTTTGCAGAGATTGAAAATTTTACTCATAAAAACCCCAACGTGTTACTACAAAATAATAATAAAAATGTTAAGTAACCAAATGACAGGAAATTAAATCAAGGAATGGGGGGGAAAAGTATATTTTGAGGAAGTTTTGGCAAAGGAATTGGAAACATGAACAATAAAAATGTGCAAGGTGTGACATTAACCAGCAAACAATCTGTTCAACTTATTTGACTGCTTTATATATGTAGAATATAGCTTCTGGGAAGCAATTTTACTTTTTTTTTTTTTTAACTTTTAACACATAAAACCAACGAATTGAACTAATCCAGACAGATTGTATTGACTTCAGTGTCGTTCTACCAGGAGCAGACTGCCTTGTAATATTGCAGAATGAATGAACCTCCCTGGATCTATAATTGCTAACATCCTTCTCTCTAAATCCCACTTTGGGGCTTTTGGGTTTAGTTTAACCTTAAAATTGTTTTATCTTTTGTAAAAGTTAACACTATGGTGATTTTTTTTCTAGACCTTAAAGAATGTGGAATTCTTTTTTTTCATTTTATGATATGTTTAAATTTAGTCTTTTGAAAGATTTCCTTTTGTTAAAATTCATTTACATTCCTATAGAAGACAGATAGTTCATTGCTATCTTTTCAGAATGGCAATAGTTAAATCTGCTTTCAAAAAAAACCCAGCTGTATTTCAAATTAACAGTTAATAACTACGGAAACAGTTTTTATTTAGGATAGTTTGTTGTACTTCTATCTCCATAGTACTTCTGTTAAGAGCAACAAAAACTACTTGTTATCAGTTGCAGCAGATATTTTCAGCTGGTTTTGGTTGAGACAAATATGGGAAACCACACATGTGAAGACATACTGCACTCTATTGGCAGATTGCACTCTACAGGTGTCAACTAGACCATTTTTTTTAAGCTCCTATATTTTATTCAGTAAGAGTGAAAATTCAAGTTCTGGGGCTGGATTGAAGAATCATGAAGAGGAAATAAATTTTTACAGCTATGACTTCTTAACAGAACATTTGAAACTATTTCTTTTGCAAAATGTTTTGGTTTGAGATATGCAACAGTTCATTTTATGCTTCAGTTTATTAAATCACATCATGCCTTCATATTTGCAATATATTTCATTTTTGGCCGGTACTCTTGTAAAAAAGTGCAGTTTCAAAAATTTTCTACTTCTAACTACAGTGCTTAAAATATCCCCAGCAGGACTTTCACCCTGTAAAATAACTGAAATGACTGAACTGTCCTCTTAGCAGTATACCTGTCTCTACCAATTTTAAAAATCCGAGTCCTAAACCAGACAGCTACTCAGGAAACTTTGGGGTTTGCTGTGGTAACTGATGATTTGGCATATCCAATCATAAACCATGAGTGTAAAATTTTGTGGAGATTTTAGGGATTGCTTAAGATGAGATGTTTCATAATTATTATGTTAATTACTCACTCTATGATGCTAACCTTATCTTTTACAGAAAATTATAGCAATAATGTTATAGATCATGTTGATAAAGAAAATTTTTATTTTGTTTTTGCTCTAGGATACAGCTATAAAACAAAGCAGAATTATTCTACCTTGCCTAAACTGTGAACAAGATGCCCTGTGTTACATAAAAGGTACCCCCAAGGCAGCATAAATTTATTCCAGATCAAAATGCATCAGTTTTACTGAATTTAGAATTAATAGAGAACATCTGTTTTTCCACAGCTGAATGGTAGCACATGCTGGCTCAGCATAATCGTGAAGCAAAACCCTGTTAAGACATCGACAGCAAAATCACAGATTGCTTTAAATTTATGCATACAAATGTTCTCATAGTCTGGACTTGGTTAAGTGCTTTACCGTCTCTTCTTTGTTA
Source organism: Cettia cetti (assembly GCA_013401135.1). NCBI lineage: Eukaryota > Metazoa > Chordata > Aves > Passeriformes > Sylviidae > Cettia > Cettia cetti. The sequence goes on from VZUI01051416.1 coordinate 31,081, forward strand.
ATTAGTGTAAGCCAGTACCTTATTTTAAGGTTTTGCTTGTGGAAATCATGAAATTGCAAGTCTGACTTTGAGAAATGCAGAATCTAATGAAGAAAACTCTAAAATCACATAATTCATAGGCACAACAGCATTGGGGATGCTTAATAATCTCTTCTTACTACTCTTTAATTATAATTGATTTTAGCAACAGAAATATTCTGGCATAATATATTCTCAATTATCCAACTTTTTATGGCTATGAGAGGTTGTGGTTATTCTGAAAGTTTCTCTTTCAGGAAATATAACTTATTTTTAGTACATCTCAGGGAAAATATATATAATACTTCTAGTATTATTATTATATATATTCTTCTAGTATACTTCTTGATTTTTGAGAGGTTTTGTATGATATTACTTTCAGTCTTGCTGCTTAATAAGCCATAATAATAAATGCTTTGCATTTCTCAATCGTTCTAAGGATACTGTTAAGAAAAGGGACATAAATAAATTATTTTTTGTTGGCAGAATAGCTTGCTTAAAATCTCTTTATGAACAAAACCCTCAGCTTTCCTTCAGCCTCCTGCATTACATGCTCAAGTTCTAAAAAAAAAATCAGAAGAGCAAATTGAAATTTCTTTCCAGATTTATCTCCTGAGGAGTCCAACATTCACACTGAGATTAGGGACCAGGAAGAGCAGACTCTAACATACCCTATTTGTAGAAGGGTCTTTGAGAGAAACCAGAATGGAAGAGAAAAATGGAGATTTCTCCTTTAGCATGTCCACATCCTTCTACAATATAGAGTCAGGACATAATTTCAGTGTATGTGAAATACTGAATTGAGAGAAGTTTCTGAGTTGTTTGAGGTTTTTAGATATGGTTTTCAATTAAGTTATGCTCTTTGAAATAGATCTTTGCTGGACAAGAACAGAGATTACCATGCTGGAACCCTGTTTTTTAAAAGATCCTGCAAACAGATGAAGAGCTATGTGTAAATACGTAAATATGTATAATATTAATGATCACAGAATCAGAGAATCATTTTAGGTTGGAAAACCTCTAAAATCATCAAGTCCAACCTTTGACCTACCACCCACCACCTTGTCAACTAAAGCATGGCTCTAAGTGCCATAGAAGGTCGTAACCCCATGCTCATTACCTTCACTATAATGGAACATCTTTTCACTGCATGTAGCTCCAGCTGTTGTAGGTCATGTTGTAACTCCTCCTTCAAATGCAAGAGGTCAAAAGTTTTGTTTGACTGACCTGAAGCTCTACTGTTATATGTCCATACCTCAAGTTCATTCAGCTGGATATGCACATCAGCTGATAGAATTATTGTGAATTCGAGGAACTCACCTAGAAAAACTTCAAGGACATGTATGTTTTCCATCTTTTATATTTATATAATAGCAGATAAATCAAATTTCACAAGCATGTATCTCATTTATTTTGGGTGTAACTAAGAGGCTAGAATGATCTGCTTATATATTTGTGTTTAGACTGATAGATGAATTTTAGTTTAGTATGTAGGTAAAATTAGTCACTAAACTTTATCTGGTGTTCACCCAAACTACTTTTCTCCTTATTAAAGAAGAAAATAATTTGTTTGTCTTTTCCTAGAATTTTGATCAATATCAATTTGCTGAGATTTCCTGGTTAAATTTAATTTCTTTCTTCTTAGTTTTGCTATATCAGTCAGTGTCTTCTGATTTTTTTTAAAGAATAAAGTATTTGATTTGGGGTTTTTTTAGTTATGTGATGTTATACACTGAGCAGAGCTTCTGTTGTATTTTTCAAGTTTCAGAGGATATAAAATATTTTGGATTTATTTTCATTTAAGGAGTTTCCTTATATTTGGCTTAGTTAAGATATAATGTTACGGTATAATGTTTCACTAATTATGAGTTGGAATTTCTAGAGGTCCTTCAGCGACTCCTCTATATAAGTCAGTTTGTAGATAAAATGTGAAATTCTTGGGTTTCTTTGATCTTTTTTACTAGATAATTTAATGTCTGTTGGATTTTATAATCCATCCAAGCAGCTTCCTCTTTTTCTTTTCTTTCACTCTACATATGAAATAAATATGATTCTGAACTGATTCTAAGTATTGCAAATTGACAGAACAACAGCCTATTTAAAACTTATTTAAAATTAAATCAATACAGCCTGTGTAGGGAAATTTTCTATTGCTTTGTGCTATTAATTTCAGTTAACTATGTCTCGCTCACCAAGATAAGCAAAGATATTTCAACCTTTAAATTTAAAAAGACAAAAATGACATAAGAAAAGACAAAAAATAATATCAAGGTATGATGGCACGATATAAGTTATTTCATCAGATGAAATTCTTGTGAAAACATATATTTCAAATATTTTAAAACCAATATCCAACTCTTCTGGTTGTTCAAAGTTACATCAAGTAACCTGCTCATTTTATCAGTGTTAAGGCACTGGAAACAAGAAAGCAAACAAAAAAAATCAAGCCAAGAAACATGTGAACAAGTAATTTTCTTGCTTCTTCTAGAAGCCCCAGAGTAGGCTAAATGATCTGTGTCTTTGTTATTCAGCAGGACTGTGCATCTGAATCTGGATATGGATCAGTTTGTGGTAGACCCACCACTGATGCATCATCTTTTTGAACCATCAGTGTTTATGGATACATTAGTGTTCCAGTTTTGTAATGTCTTTCCTGGTCTGAATTCTAGTTCCTTTTGCATGCCAGTCACAGAACATCAGCAAGGCTTTTCTTCTTAAGATGCCTAGACAGATTGTAATTCCAGAGCATTAGCTGTTAGACAATCCTTCGTATTCTACAGATGAACAAATCCATATTTCCCCATGTTTTACATTAATGAAAGTCAGTGGGTGTTCCAGGGTACACATGATTCTCCTCCTCTCCATGGAGCATTCAAAGGAATTTCCTTAAAACATGCATTTGAAAAAGAAAACATTGTTCTGGTAGGATTATAAAATTGCTAGCTTTCACAAAACTCTAGAAATCTCAATATTTCCCATTTACAGTTGATTTAGATAACATATCAGTCATAGTGAGAAGAGTGGTTTTCTTCTCCATCTTCATTTTCCCCACACATATAATTTCCAGAAAACTGTAATACACTCAAAAGCTTACTTACAAAATAGACAATGGTAGTTTGAAAACGGTTGCCATTTTCCTGTATTTTTATCTTTCTCAAAGCTGTGGATTGTCTCAGAAAGAAATACCAGCCATCTCCATCATTAAACAGTTTTAGAGATGCTTTTGGACTTGAAGAGAATAAGCAATTGTCTCAGGTTCCCTTTCAGTTTGACTCAAGGCTGTGTGAGGTAAGATGTAATCAAATATGCAAGAAGAGAGGAGGAAAGGTCTTCTGCCTTCCCTCCCTCTTAAATCTCCACAAGTGTACTGTAGACTCTGGTCATTGTATTCCATTTAGTTAAAGTGGATATGGAAAAGTAATACTTCTGTAAAAGTAGAAAAATAGCAGAAGTTAGGGAATATCAAGGAATTATTCTTTTATTGTCAGGAAAATAGATTCAGTACAAGAACTGTGTGTCCTACTGTCACTGTCCTTGCCCTTGTAGAACTTGGGTATTTGTTTATTTTTTTAGTTCTGATCTTGAGTGGCTTTTCCTCCACACTACAAAACAATGATGTGGTAAAAAGTAATTGTATGAATTCTTTGCTGACGTGGTAATAGGCTTTGCTTGCACTCATGACCTCAAGAAGTGAGTGTCCCACAAATGTCCCTGAATTGGTAACAGCTTTTTTTTTTCTCTTTTCCTATTATAACATTTTTAGTGGCTGTTTATAAAAGTACTTTTCTGAATACATATATATCTTTAGAGTGTTTGCTTTCACTGCTTTCAAGTGCTCTGCTGTTTACTGTCCTTAGCTTCTGCAGTAATATAATGAAGACAACCTTGAGTTTTTGTTGTTTCCCCAAGTGTGTCATATTTTCACTCAGTAGGTACTGCAGAAGCCAAGGACTACTGTGTTTTACTCTGGAGGTGAATCAGAATAAAATTTCAGCAAGTTATATGAAATACTAACCGTATTCATGTTAACAAGTTATGCTAAGACCTAAAATGTACGACCTGAAAATCATGAGGGTCATTGCTGCTTCCTGAAGGTCAAAAAAAATGTGCAGAATATCTGATACTTACGGAAGAAAACCAGAGAAGAAAAAGAGCAAGAGAGAAAGCGCTGAATCTTAATTATCCACACTGTTTAATGCTTGTCTCCTCAGCTCTGCCTTTGAACTGCTACAAATGCTACATCTACCACAAGGGCTAAAAGCTCTGAGCAGCATGTGAACCAACTGGTGTCATTTGGTCTTCACTTTTTACTTAGCAGACCAGAGAATATCTTTTGTAATATTGGTATTGTTTACATTGTCATCAGGCTTGCATTCTTGCTTTACCATGTTTTTAGACAGTGCATGAATGAAGAAAAAAGATTAATCTAAAAACTGGCAGGAAATACAACTATTTTATACAAAGCATGAGGAAAGTTGTGTGAGACAGTATTCCATACACAGCTTGTGCTTCAGTCTTGATTTGGAAAGGCCCTCAGAGACATGCTTAACTTGAATCCCTCTGAAGCCAATATATTTACAAGTGCATAATATCTGTGGTTGTTTCACAAAGTGTGTTTTCAGATCATTTGAAGGAAAAATAGGGGAGCATCTACAGAAACATTATCAATCACCTCTGTCTCACCCTGACAACAGCAGCACAGCTCAGAATACATTTGGGGATGGCACATGAGGGGTTATTGCTGAGAGATACAATGGCCCTGTTCTTTCCCAGAGACTGTGGTGTGTGCATGAGAGGCATCTCCCAGGAGCAGTTCAAGCTGTGGCAGAATTGTCTCCCCATTAATACCCTCCAGAGTTTAGTGCCCTGTAAGGAGGGGGATGCAACAGCACTGCTTCTTTCTCGATGCACTTGAAGGAGCTCTGTCAGGCATGGCATGCTGCAGCCTCTGTGTCCCTCTAGGTAAGTCCCTGTGTCAAAAGCTAGATTTTTTTCCCCAGAAATGTTTTATTTTAGAGGTGCTCTAATCAGATCACATGCAATGTTTAAACCACCTTAAATTTAAGCTAGATACCTGAATTTTACTACACCTTTTCACATGCCTGGTGCCTGCCTCAACGTTAGTGTGAGTAAAGAGTAAAGGCACCAGAGCTTCCTGTGGCATTATATTCCTTCATGATATACAAACTGCTCTAATTAATAACAGGAGGAAATTACGTCTGGTGAATGTCTGTTAATGGCATTAGTGAGGGGTTAATTTGGCATGGTAATTTTCATTGGGGACCTGTTGAAATCTGCACAGAAGGGGGTCCTGTTTTTAACACTACTTTGAATGTCTTTGCTGAAGAACTAAGGGAAAGTTTTTCCTTCCCACACTGATTTTTTGCCCTCAGAAGAAGAAAGGGCATTTATTGTGATCCATGGAGGTTACTGCTCTAGAAAGCTAAGAAAGAACATTTCATCAGAGAAAACAAATACACTTGTAGAAACAACAGTGAAATTTGATAACCTTCTAATCTATTTATCAAAGGACCTGCAGTTCCATTTCAAGGCAGGTGAAGCAATACTTACTGAACCCAGAAAATGAATCTACCTCCACAGAACTGAGATAACTAAAAAGGGAGAAAGAAACAGGCACAAAACCGTTAGCACCTGCCAAGTCTTATTAAGAGATTAGAATTCTTGAAAAGACAGTGAGCAGCTCAGTATTTCCTTTTAAGTTTCTCTTGCCTGATTTCTCATGCATGCTGCTGTGCACCGCAGTGAAACAAACAGGTCACATTTCAGCTCCTCAGAGGTTCAAAAGCACTTTATGGCATAAAGAGCAAGTAGATTCTCTTCAGACTTTGCAAAATGTTTTTTAAGGAATATAAATTTTTAAGAAATGTATCTGTGCCCAAGCGATTGACTATTAGGAAAATGAGTGAGGCTAAGTATTGGCAAGAAACTTAGTTCCCAATGTGACAGTAGAGTTACTTTACACATGAATGCTCAGTGATTTAGGAATTGTTCTGAGATACACTGAAATATCCTACAATTTCAACAAGTTTCCTCTTTAATCAGTGGAAAACACAGTTTACAAATAGGCTTCTTGTGAAACAGTGATGAAAGCAGCACTGCTAGTCATGCAGATCAGAGAGCATAAATCCCAGTGAAGCTGACAGGAATTCAGACAAATGTTTTAAAATGGAAAGAGCTATTTCTGGCAGAAATGGGAGGGGGGGGGGGGGGGGGGGGGGTCTGTTTCCCCTGTGAAATGCTAAAACCTGCAGGGGAAAAGGCCTGCAGCTGGCAGAATGTGAACCACATGCCTCCTGAGAAGGGACAGTCAGCTGGTCCATTGCATTTGTTGCTTCATCACCCTTTAGTTTAACCAGAAATTAAACCAAACAAGGGTTGAGGGAAAACTGTTCAGTTGCAGAAAGAATGGGGTTAGTGCACTGAGCTGCCTGTAGAGATGTAGTCTATCCCTGACTACTACTAGGAAAAGAGCAAGCTTAAGGGGAGCACTGCAACCAAATAACATAGAAGTAAGGTCTTCACTGCTCTCATAACACCCATGGCTGGGGCACGACCATGCAAACCTGCAAGGTTGTTATCCCCAGATGGACAGGGAGGTATGAACCTTTCCTTCCTCAACTCTTCCCCCAGCTGGAAGCCAGGCACCCAGGCAGAGCTCCAGGCTCTTGCTGATTGGGCTCACATGACCAGTCCTAACTTCTTTTGCATTTGACCCATTAAAAAAAAATAAATAATAAAAACCAGAACTGTTGACCTCTGCCTTTGTAAGACACCACTTGAAGTATTCATCCAAGTCTAGGGTCCTCATTAGAAATGGACTTGTTACAGTTGGGCAGCAGTGCCACAAAAACAAACAGTGGGATGGAAAGCCTCTCTGACAAAGACAGGCTGAGACCTGAGACTGTTCAGTCCGGACAAGAGAAGACTTTGGGGACATTGTGATATTTCATTACCTTAAGGGGGCTTATAAAAAGAAGGTAGAGGAGTTTTTATATGGGCAGATAGTGACAGGGCAAGGAACAACGTTTTAAACTGAAAGAGGGCAGGTTTAGATTAGACAATAGGAAAAAAATTCTGTAATGGAAGAGTGGTGTGGCACTGGAACAGGTTGTCCAGAGAAGCTGTGGATATCCTACCCCTGGAAGGAAGGATTAGATGGAGCCCTGAGTAACCTGATCTAGTGAGTGGCATCTCTGCCTATGATAGAGGGGTTGGAACTAGGAGGTCTTTAAGGTCCCTGCAACCCTAACCATTCTATGTTTCTATGAACCAAGACAAGTGCTATACTTGAACCTTGAAGATCTTCACTTCACTTACAGATATTGTTATAGTGTTTTGTTTTTTGTTTTGTTTTGGTTTGGTTTTTTAAGCACTGAGACTACATTACTTGTTCAGTTTTGCTTGAAAGTGCACATGGTACAGAATGCATAGACACCGACTGACCAGAGATCGCACTCAGGTATAAAATGTGCTTGTGCAGAAAATGTCATTGAAAGAAAAGAAAAAAGACATTTTTGCAAACAGAACTCTGCAGAAAAATATTGATATTAAAGATATTACATTTTATGAAGCATCCTAACAATACTGTGATTTGAAATCAATCCATTGTGTCCGAATGAAGAAGCCAATGTGAAAACAGCTTTGGTATACACAGCATTTTAATGTCAGTTGGTTTCCCCAGTTCCTGTTCTATACTTTGAAGTTGTACTACAAAAGAAGGCTTAATTCTCAACTTTCTCACTGGTTCTGTAGGTCTGAGATAAACCAAAGTATAGATCATGTTAGAAGAAAAGGTAACCTGACCCTCTTCAGAATGAGAATGAAGAAAGCACATGGGACAAAGCAAAACATTTTATAACTTTATTAAGTCTCCTGGATACATTTAGACAAATGTCCCTTTGCACATTCTGATTTTTTTAAATATATTGCATAATGATACTGCATATTCATTATAGGAATGTGGATGTTTCTCTACAGCTCCTTTAGTTCAGGCTTATTCAATGACAAAACACCATTCACCTGGATATGTGTTGCAGTCCCATAATTGCATAATAAACACAATGTGTCCTCAAAGACATAAAATGCTATATTTATTTGCTAGGATGTCTCTTTTTTTTATTTAAAGCAAACCAATATTTTACAACAAGAATAATTTACAATTAAATTTTAGTTTAACAGACATTATTGATCTAAGCTCCAAAAGGATTTAGTGATTTTTTTTTCTAAATTTGCTTTCAATTGCCTATTGTGTTCAATTTAATTAATTACATTGTGTGCCCTCAGCACTTTTGTGTTTAATTAGAATACAGCAGAGAAAGACTTTGCTTTAAAATCTTGCATTATCTCATATATGCTTATTTATGGAAAAGCTTTTGTGAGTGGATGTAGAGCACAGTCACTGTGAATGAAGTAGAAATAAGGCTCTTTGTGTGTATACACATTATTTTAATGGATTAATATTAGCCTCTCACATTCACATTTATTGACCTTTTACTCTCTAGTACTGTTTGCATGTTCGTCAAACATTTTTTATGCCTTCCTGTAGGTGGTGAGAGCTACCCAGTGCTGACAATGCCTTTGAAAACTTGAATTTGAAAGTATAAAATATCTACATGGAGCTGCACAACACTGAAAAATGTTAACATTAAACAGTTATAATTAATTTCCATTATGGAATTATGTTTTAAAGTAACAGCATGATACAATACATGATTGTTAGTAGCAAACTCTTTATCCTGCCTTGTCTTGCCAATGCTGGTTTCTCTGCTCTTTGGACACTTTCCCTACTTGCAAATTCTTTTCTCAACTTTTTTACCAAAATATGGGAAACAACTGCATAAATCTAGTAATCTTGTGACAGCTGCCATATTTTACAATTTCTACCAGAATCCATAAAATATAATGGTTACTTTTTAAATCTGCAATTTTATTGGTTTAAGAATAATCAAGTCATTTGTCTATACATGAAACTCCTTTTTTCTTAAAAAAAGGTCTATTTGTAAGTTGTAGAAGAGTTTAGGGAATATGTTTGAATTCTTTCTCCATCATCTCGAACTTTTTAGTAGCTTAAATAACTTTACATGAATAGCAACTTTACGTGACTTCAGATCTTTCCTATCACTACATAAGAAAAAAAACTACCTTTTTTTCTAATTTTCTGAAAAAGTAAAGAAAACTGATTGATCAGGCTAAAAAGGTAGTAAAATACTTTATCCGAAGGTGACTGCTAACTATATATAAGAATAAATAGCAAGTGATAGACTCCGAAGTTTAGAGGGTCTAATAGAAATGATATCTATCTATGGAAGTGATAGATGATATCTAAATGGAAGCCATTAAGAAGACAAATACAACCTCTTGACAGCAAAAAGATAACAGACGTAACTTAAAACAAAATATAATCAGAAAATATTTTTTACCCATCAAGACCATTAGGAGTGGTACAGGAAGCCTCTGCAGGCTCCATAGTTGGTGAGGAGGTTCAAAAAAAATCCCTGATCAACTTGCTCTGGTCTTACAAGTGGCTCTGCTTTGAGTAGGGGGCTGCTCTAGAAATCTCCTGAGACCCTTTCCACCTGAGTATTCAATGAATCTATTTCATGATTCTTCAGCCCTGCTTCAAAACCACTATATCATATAGCCTTTAGTGATCATTTTTATAACCAGAGCACCTCTTCATTCAGTACACGTCTTATTGCTCACAAATGTTGTTGAAATCAGATCCTCAATTTGATTTTCCATTTTGTAGAAGTGAATCTTCAACACAATGTTTTATAAGAGTACATTATAATTAATCTAGTTTTGTGATTTTTCTCAGTCTCAGTCTCAGGTTTTCAAATGTTTGGAATAGTTAATGTTAAAACATGACTTTACATATACTTAAAAAGACTGCTCCAATATACACTGCCTTCTGTTAAATGAAGGAAGTACAAAGCAGTCAGTCAATCAGTCAGTCAGTCAATCAATCATGTAAGTCAGTGACTTTTTTCTGTGGTTCAGTAAACAAAGGCTTTAACTAATAATGTCTGTAGAACTTTTGAGAACTGTAAAACAGTTTGGAATTAACACAAAATCGATGAGCACGTGTAATCATAATATAAATCAATTAATCAAAAGTACTAGAGTGTATAAAGATAAAAATATTGCTCTTGATTTTTCTCTAATATTTCCTAGCAACTTTTCTGAAGTGGTGAATTCTGATCTCTCCATTCTTGTGTCTTTTGCTTATAGACTATTTCAACATAAATAAGGCTGGGATGAATGAATCAGTTTCCCAATAAAATAAGAAGAGTTGCTCATTACTGCATTGAAATGAGTCCTTGTCTTACCCTGTCCTTCAGGAAAAAAAGATAATCAACTGTCTTCATTATAAGATTTGTCAGCATGATAGAGCTAATATTAATGCATTTTAAATTGAAAATAAATAGCAGGGCTGACATTTATATACAATGCTAGAATGTGACAGGGTACTGTAAGCGGTGATGTGTGTCATTGGCTGATGCAGACTGAACACATTATCCCCACTGCTCTTTCTGTACATAAATCAGTGTAATTATTTAATCTTTAATTCTAAACAGCTACCACTTTTCTTTAGTTCCCATGTTTCTTTTTTAGGAGCAAGACAGACACTAGAATGATTTTTCCATCTCACAAGTAGGACTTCCTGATGGGAGAAATTATATAGAAAATTTTGACATGAAATTACTTTGTACAGTTTGTCACAAAGTCCTTGGCATGTCTTTTAACTGGTCATGTTCAATTCGAAAACAGAATTGTATGCCAAAAGAGTTGATCCTAATTTTTTGTCTACAGCACTTTTTGGAATGAGAGTTTACCAATAGTTTTGATAGTGGCCAAATTCTGACATATTTTTGAGCTACTTAGAAGAGGTTAAATTTACTGACAAAGAGTACCTAAATCCACCCAAAGTTCTAAAGTCTACTTGTTTTCATGGATGCATGTCCTTTAATGGAACAACTGTATTTGAAAAGTCAAAAACAGAACCAAATTTCACAATGGATAAATTTCTCTGTAATAAGGTTCTTTTGTAGGGAAAATGCCACGTTTCCCAAATACAGATATCTCATTGCATTCTGTGATTCACTTGTGCCATGATCTGTGGATGGCAAAACTGCCCAGTGAAATAAATTTTAATGAAACTTCTTTACTCTTTGAATTTTTTTCATATCCTCAGAATTAGTAGCAGTTCGTGAATAGCATGTGAATAAATATATCCCCTAATACAGGAGTTTATAGTAGGGGAGGATAATCTCTTTAAATCTCTATATTCCTAGGGCAGCTAAGCTCTTTCAGCAGGTGAGTCATAGTTGGAGCCAATGTATCTCCATTGATTACGCAGAAACTGAAAAAAGATGACCCTGGCACCTGAAATACCCAGTTAGTAATGCTTCTTTAGCAATTAAACTGATATAATCTCCACCTCTGCAATACAAGTACAGTCTTGCTTGAGCTAAGAATAAAACTTCCTTTTAGAGACTGGAGGCATGAATTCTACCTGCACCTCCCTTTCCAACACTTAAGCCACAGCCTAAGATATTTGTTGCTGAGACGTGTTTGAGACAGCTGCAATTTCACAAAGCGTATCAAGAGAAATTTATGAAAATAAATTATTTTCATAACCCTAAACCCATATTTGACAAAACAGGTCCAAAATGAGAGAGTAAAGTGTGGAGACTTAACTACATTTTAAATTATCATACTCAAAAGAACAAAGTCTGTTCAATGATTTCTTATTTCTGGTCAGAGTATTGTAGACAACAGAAGTGAGCTGACATCAAACTGGGAAGCATGGAGATAGCAAAATGCATCTCTACATTTTGAAGTTATACCTGCAAGGAATTGAATGAATTTAAAGAGGCTATCACATATGGTGCTCTATTCCCTAACTCTCCTTAGCTCTTTCTTTCTCCTTTTCTCTTGTACCACTCTGTCTAATTGTGTTAACTGAACATGCCTTTTTACAAAGATATTAAAAATTAACTCCTGTCTTGACAATTACATTTTGAATTAAGTTCTTCAAAGATTCTTCACAAACAGGATTGGGAAATCTTACTTATTATTCATTTTGCAATAGCACATACAAACTTCAGGCACCAGAGATTGTTTTGCTGACATTGAAAGCAAGGTTCAGAACAGAGGGATTAGCAAGTGTTCCTTTTGAAGTGTATCCTATGATTCTGTACATAAACCTAGATGGCTGATCTGATGAACTGGTGACAGACCTCAGAATTTTCCATCTTATATTTCCTACTGCACTGAGTGCTAAAGGTAGAGCAGTTCAGTATTCACACCAGACAGAAGGTCAAATCGAGGAACATAGAGAGTCTTGACTGACCCTCTGGCTGGGTCCCATGGCCCACTTCTCTCTTGCAGACTTGGAGTCTCCCACAAACACACGTGCCAGGAGAGGTTTAGATTGGATATTATGAAAAATGTCTTCCTTGAAAAGGTTCTCATGCACTGGAACAGACCATCTGTCTGGAAACTGGAAGTCTTCAAAAAACTTGTAGATGTGGTGTTTAGGGACATGGTTTAGTGGCAGACTTGGCACTGCAAGGTTGATGATTGGACTTGATAACCTTAGAGTTCTTGTCTATTCTTAATTATTCTGTGAATAAATTCTTCATGCTGGTTTGAACCATGATTCTTTCCCTCCATTCTACTCATGTTCTGAGCTTTTCCTCTCCCTAAAACTCAGATCTTCTGGCCTCTTGCCATCCCTTGATCTTCCAACCCAAAATTTCCCACAAAAAGGATTTTTATTAAGGTTGATTAATGCAGACACTCTTTCCTTAAATATTTCTCCTGCTATTGCTGGTCCACAGAGCACAAAGATACAGCAAGGTACCAATTAGCTCTATAAGAAAATAGTGCCTAAACGCCTTTAATCCTCATAAAACAGGAGTGGGCAAGAAGAATGAAGTTCCTCTTCTATAACCTCCAGGAAAATTATTTACTGGGAAATCTCAGTAAGTTAGATTGTCACTATTCTCCAAAATGAAGCTGTCTCACAACTCTGTTTAAAATCAACTTCAATTACAACACAATGTAATACCCCACATTGCCACCTGTTTATTTGAGACTAAGAGCTCTGGAAACAAATACAGTGGAAAGAATTTTTTATTACAATGTCGAGAGTACAACAGTACAAGCCAAACAGGTTTGATCCAGTTTGACAAACTTCTGGGAATTCATCATGTCCTAGACTTTTGACTTTGTGACCAGTTTTCTTGTATCATTTTAACTATATAAGGGCTGCAGGAGTCATCAGTTCTGTTACACTCAATTGGATTTTTGGTGGTTTATCATCCATAAAACCAGGTGACTGTAAACATATTTTTTAAAAAAAATATAATTTTTTTTTAAATTTACATAAAAGTGTAAAAACCAAAATATAACTTTTTTTTAAAAAATAGCTCTAGACTTGTCAGTAGTCTGCTTCATTGTTGGATTTTGTCAATTGCAGTTAATCTAAGTAGTGTAACTGGGCCCTGATTCTGACCAGAAATTGTGGTTATTACACAAGTCTGTGAACAAATAGTAATTAAATGAGTGCATTTAGTGTTAGTGAACAAGGAAAAGAACTGAAAGCAAAATATGAAGTAAAAAAAAAAAATAAAAATCAGCTAACACAGCATAGTTGGGAACTAATTTAGAATAGATAAGTCACTAAGAAGGAAAAAAAGCAGACAGGGGAGATTTGCTATGTTTCCAAGCAGCTTGTTAGTATTCATGAGGGTGGATCTTTAGTAATTATCATGACACACAGATAGTTCATAGCCCAGATGAAGGATTCTGTGTGTCAGTCAGTGAAAATGTAATCAACCAAAAAAAAAAAGAGATGTCTGAGGCTGGTTTCTGAGATTAACAAACTTTAAAGGAATTTGGAACTTTAGAATTTTTAGAACTTTAATGGCAAAGGAGCATAGGAGCTTAATGTACTATTTTCTCATTCTGCTAAAGAGGACGATTTTGCCACTCCACTCATTGGTTGTCAGGCCATGCTGAAATACTGGGATTGATTTAGTTTCCTGTTGTACAAAAAGGTTTGGACAGGCTAGAGAAGGTCCAGAGAAGGGCATAAAAATGATTAATGGGTAACCTGCCATTGGAGGAAAGGCTGAAAATCAGTCTTGAGATGAAAAGATTTAATGGAGACCTCCTTACTATGTTCCAGTATTTAAAGTGTGTTACACTTGTTAAAGAAGATGGAGACTTCCTGTCATGGTTTAAGCCAAGCTGGAAGTTAGGCACCTTGAGGCTGCTCTTTTAGTCCCCCTCTCTGCCCCTCACACTAGTGGAATGGGGAGGAGAACCACAATAAAACTTTTAGGTTGAGATAAGAATAGCTAAAAAGAAAGCAAAATACACTGGTAATGTTAAATTCTAGTAATAATGATAATAAATAGGGAAAAGAATACAATGCAGTTGCTCATCACCAGGTGACTGTGGCGGAATACTGTCACGAGGGGAACGCAATGATCACTATGGAGTCAGAGTGGGAAAAGAGGAAGTTTAATTTTTCTTTTAGCTTATATAGATTTCTAGAGAAGAGACCACATTGGAATACTGAGGTTCAACCTCTTCAATTCCACTGGTCTTAGAAAGTGTCCATCAATTGTCCTTTCTACAGAAAGGAATGTAAACAAGATAAAGAATTCTGAAAACATTGCCTTGTTTACATGAAAGTATGTGAAAAAGTTCTGACTGCAACTAGAAGGCTGGAAAGCAACATGACAGGTGACCAATGCCAGAGCCCCCTTCTCAAACACAGATCAGCCCCCACTTCAGGGTAATTTTTCCCATTTTATATTCCAGGCATGATTTTCTGGGGTGTGGAACATCCCTTTGGGTCACCTGTCTCAGGTGTGCTTCCTCATGGTTTCTTTAGTGCACCTCCTCACTGGCAGAGCATGACACGATAAGCACAACTTAGCAAAAGACCAAAACTTCAGTGTGCTATCAACACCATCCTCATTCAAAATCTAAAATATAGCACTGTAACACCTACTGAGAAGAAATTAGCTCTACCCTGGCTGAAACCAGGACACTTCCTTTTTACAAGGAGTCGCTTGCAAAAGACGAAGGGTAAAGGTTACAAGTTACTTCTGGGGAGATTGCAGTTAAGCACAGGAGGAAATTTTTTCTCAATAAAAAAAAGACAGCCATTGGAATAATCTCACCTGGGAAATGGGGGACGCTTAAGATTCATCTGGAGAGGGTGATGGGCCATGTTTATTTTGTTGCTAAGAAAGGACCAGCTGACTAATGATCTATTGAGGTTTTAAGATAATTCCCTGGATTGCTATTGGGCAGACTTCTATCAGCAAGGGTGAGATTCCTGGCATGAGGAAAAGCAGCTGATCACAGAAAAAAATGATTTGGTTCTGTGTTTTTATCCCATTATATATTCCACAAAATACCATTGTGTACAGCACAGGATGACAGACTACGCTGTCAGTGCTGAGTTCCTAAGATGGTTTTGATGTTTATAAACACAGCATCTGAATAAAAAAAAATTTAAAAAAATAAAATAAAAAAAAAGGAATAAAACCTGTCAATATGAGGAGAAATGTAATGTAGCTTAATCAAAAGGAAAATTAGCTAGGTCACAGGCTATCAGAGAAAGATCTGCAATTACTGTGTTGAGTGCATTTAGGAAAGAGGTATTTTGAAGGAATCAAAGGAAAGCTACCAGACATAATGGGTTTTGAATAAGGAATAAGAAATTTTAAAAAGTGACAGGGAAAACTTAAAAATAGCCACATTTTCAAAAGTTTTAAAGTGTCTAAATTCCAAACAAATTTAAATTTCAAAAATAGTTTCTGGCTTAATTTTAAATAAAGTTTTGTTAACATTTAAATAAATAATAAGTAGTGTTTGTTGCTTTTAAACCATTTTGATTAAATTTTCTTTCTGGGGAATGTCACACAGGAAATATGGTGTGTGCTTCTGATGTTCCAGCTGGCGAGAAACCTGTGTCTAAATGTGCAGGTTTAAGCTGCACAGTAACTTTAAGTCTATGAATTAACAGTACAGCACAAAAAGACATAAGGCTTCCTTATTCCTCATACCCAATTATTCTCTTCTCCCACTCTTGCGATTCACAGGGCTGGATCCCGGGTCTAATTCAGCTGAGAATTAAATCAGTAAAAAAGACCTAGTCTTGCAAGGACTTGTATTATAAAAAAAGCTAATCTGTTTTTCTTTGTAATTTATCCTTCAGGCTTTTTTTTTTCTTTTATTAAGCATTTAAGTTCTCCTTTTAATATATTAGATACATATATTTTTTATTTTATTTTATTAAACAGAATTGGCAAATCAGACCAAGCATTTCCATGTCTGCTTTTGTAGGTTTCTCACTGGCTTTGAAAACAAATATGAGTGTTCAGTCAACAAAGAGTAGAAGCTTACAAAGTTTTCTGAACCTGTAATTATTCCCTGGACACACATCAATAATGTCAAAATATGATTCATTCACTGTTGTCTCTCGCTGAAATTTGGAGTAATTCCCTAAATGGCAGCAGTTCATAGGACAACAGTCACTCACAGGGCTTTATCAATTAGCCATACCATCCACAATCTTATTCCCATGGTACTCAGTGACAACCTGTGCAGAGGAAGAAGCCAGAAATTTCAGAATAAGGCACTGTAAGGCATCCAAGTCACCTTGTATGCATCTGCATTTTTACTATCTAATACTGTAACTCTCCTGAAGTAAGCCATGTAAGTGCCTTTTACATATGCAGAGAAAAACCTAGAAGTTCTTCAAAAAGAGACCCAAATACATCTCTTCAAAGTATCTAAGGTAAACTGAGTTTTGTAGATCTGAAGATCTGCAAAAATATTTTGCTCTAGAAAGTATGCTCTGGCCTTACCTTGGAAAGATCATTTTCTGAATCTTAGTATCTTGTTTTCAAGGAAGTATTGTTCTCTGACTTCCAATCCCACACATTGCATGGAAAAATATTTCCATCTATTATTTCAAAAGTTATGTTTTTCAATTTCATTAATCCTTTGACTTCTGTTTCTGGAACATAAAACAACAAGATCAGAAAATTTTTCCTCCGCTCTACAACTCTTATAATTTTATAGATCTTTTTCTGTCATAATTTTTTTTTTCTGAAATTTTGTAACTTAAACTTTCAGTCTTTCTTCAGAGGTCCCAGTGACAGAAATGCTGTCATCTCTAATTCTCTGCCTCCCTTTTGATGTAGGGTTATCTGTTTCTGGATGGAGTATTTCAGGTAGGCATGTGGCATTGGCTGTGCAGGAGACTTTTTCTATCTCATTTCTCAGGTATGGTAAATCCACTTGTCCTTTCCACCTGCAGCTGCACAGAGCTCACTGAAGAGCAAGATCCAGACTGTTTTCAGGGACTGACATGTTAAACATAAATCCCTTATGGTATACAAGTAGATACAGTTTTCTTCACAAAAATTCTTTTCTTTCAATTCTTAAATACTGAACTTCAGCAGGTTTTTTGTTCAGCTGATGCTTAATATCTTTTTTGAACTTCATTAACTTTTTTCTTTCAGTACACTTGTTTTCTTCTTTACCTTTCTTTCTAATGCATTAATACATTAATGAGCAAACATTGAATATGTATGAAAGTCTGAGACATCCTACTTTTAACCTTTTGTACTGATGAAAACTGATTTTTTTCCCTTTTGTTTCCCACTAACTCTTTTGTATACGCAACTGTGTGCTGCTCTCAAACAATAATAATCTCATTTTTTATTACCTTTCTTTAAAGACATGATTAATAAATTTTTGATAAACTAAATAAATTTTCATCAGGATCACATTTTTATTTTTATGCTTTGGGAGAGTTTGAATTCATTTGAGAGAGAATTTGCCTTTGTAGAGATGAGATTGTTTAGCCTTTCTCATATCACCATCTACATTCAATTTTATTGTTCAACTTTTAAGTAGTAAGCAACATATTGGCTTTCTGACATGTCTGTGGCTTACTTGTCAGAGAGTTTCTGAATGACAGGGAATAATTCTGAGGTACAAAGTAAAATATTTTCTACTGTCAAACCCTCTAATCTATTAACTTTTTTAATGGCAGACTGGACAATTTCTGGTAGCACAACTTATGTCTTACTCTCAGGCTCTTTGGTAGTCTTCCAACATTGTCTTCTATTTGCTGAACAAGCTGTAGCAACAACAAATAAAAGTAAATTTGAAGGACAAAATATTTTCCCTGATGCTACTGACCTATGCAAATTGTTGGATGTGTCAGCAAATAGTTACATTCATACTTGACCCAATGTACCATAGGACATCATCTAAGAAAAGATGCAATGGAGTAAATATTTGAAAATCAGAGAACAAACAACACTTTTTCAGAGAGAAAAAGTTCCCTTTGCAACAGCTTGCATAAATACCAGCTTTGCATAGCTCAGACGAGTCCCTAAGAAAAAAGGGGGCAAATGTTACTGTAATGGCAAACTCAAATACATATAATACTGTAAAAACACTATGGTAGTGTCTCAATGTATTCATTATAAACTCACCTATTTCATTTGGGTGTAACTCTTCTACAGTATCTCTGTGGAATACACAGTGTCTCTTTGGGTATTGTTATTGCATAGCAATCAGTGAAGGAATACAAATGAATTATGAAAAACACTGAACCCCAAATCCTCTTGTTCTCTTTAAGGTGGCACCACATTTAACAGAGAGCCTCTAAAGGCTGTAAATAAATTGATATTGATATCTAATTTAGAACAAGAATATAGAATTTTCAGAATAATGGCTAAAATTAAGATAGCATCATATAATCCAACAGGACCAAATAGAAAGAATTTTATAGCAAACTCTGCACATTATGATATTGTGTTTTATTCAGTTTCCCACAAAAGTACTTCACCAAGGAGTGAAAGGATTTTGATATCTCAAATAAAAAAATATATTTAGATTTAATACTATTGAAGATGATGGAAATTGGCCAGAGGAAAAACAAGGTATATTTCTCCTTATGGAGAAAGCTGCTAGTACAGCCATTCATGGAGCAGTATCACATTCATCACACAATTAGATAAGATGAGGGGGTTTTGTTAGTTGAAAACAGTACCTAATATGACTTGTCTTGAAATTTCCAATTTTCAGTCTAGCTTAAAAAACTTTTTTCTTCTTGGAAGAGGCATGCAGACCTCATCTCAATATCAGTCACTTTGAAGACAAGAAGTGCCAAATACATTGTATATACTGTTAAAATCAGCTATTGCTTCTGTAGAACTGTATAATAGTGCTAAAAGCTAACCCTCTCCTCTCATGCTGGAACACTGGAACACATTCCTGGATCTTCTCTGGAAACTCTGAAAGCACAACGAAGTTTGAAGGAAATAGACCTATTTTTTCCTTCCAAAAACTTCCAGGCACTGACATGAGGACAGGTTAGACTACTGTTAACACAGAAAATGATTGGGAAAAAACCCAAGTACTTGCATTTTAGAAATGCAGGATAAGAAAGGAGGAAAACAAGAAAAAAGTAGATAGGAAGGGAAAAGAACTGTATCATTCATATCTTCTTGACAACTGAGTGAAATAAATATGCTCCAACTAAACAAAAGATCAGCTTTTATCAGTCAGAAAGGCTAATGACATCACTTGTTTCAGAGTCACAAAAAAGTGGGTTTGCCTGCTTGCTTAACAACTTTGAATTCTGTACCCATGGTTAACTTGTGGTCTCACTCTTGAGCATTCAGTGAAAAAATTTGTAGTCTATGAGCTCTCAAAGACTGCAGACTACAGTCAGCAGTACCTGTTCACTATGCACCAGTTCCATCATCAGAAAGTTCTTGAGATTTTTTTTATTACTAAGTCTCAAATCTCATGCTCTGAATCTAAACCTTTCTCGAAGTGATACCTATCTCACTTTGTCCTAGAGAAAGCCTGATGTAGCCCCTCTTCCACTATGTGTAAGACATGACCACTGGTCTGGCACTCAGAATTAGGTAGAAGTCACAGATCTGTCTTGTCTTCGGAATCATAATTCCATACCTCATTTTTGTTTAGTGTTTTGTTTTTGTGGTTTTTTTTTTTTTTTTTTTTTTTTTTTTTTTTTTTTTTTTTTTTCTGATTGGCCAATAAGCAAGATCTAGTGGCTTAAATTAAAGAAGAACCATCACAAGTTTAGGGGGTATAAAATATGTACTAGATTTTAAGTGGTAAAACTTGATAGATTCAAGTATTTGAATAGGCATTTCTAGTGTAAATAGCACTTGAAAAGTTCCACTTTAATCTCTGAATCTCATCAAGAATATCCAGCAATAATCTCTTATTTTAACATGACTCAATGATTGAAAATTTTCCCGACAGAGATTTAATTTTGTGCTTAACTGCATCAGCCATCTCTGTCTACATGAATGTTACTTTATATAAGTGTAGTGCTTAAATAACTGAAGGATGTCTTAGCCATCTTAAATTTATTTTACTTGTCTTTATATATGAGCAAATGTAGCAGAAAGAATCAAAAATACACCTCAAATTCTCTCCAAGGAAATCCAGTTTAAAAAAAAGTTAAAAGACTACCAGTTAATTAAGACCCTGTTGGTTAAGTAGAAATTTCAAAGGCATAGGGTTATATTATAGAGAAAAAGCACAAAATTTTTTAAAAGCTATAATTTCCTAAGGTGGTTAAAGGTTTGAAGTATCATAAATACTGTGTTATATGGTGTAAAAGCACTGAATGCTGAAGTTATAGATGGGAGTTGTCACTGGGGGCAAAGCTGTAGACAGTTTGCACAAATCCTTAAATAGACACACGATGCTTCCAAATCTTCTGTGAAAAGAAAAGTCAGATTTTGTTGCAGTCTCGATGCTGGTGATTATCAGATTGGCAGATGAAATAGCAAAAGGTATGTGAGAGTTGTCCTTTGCCATGTTATCCCCTACCATGACAAGCATCATTCTGCTGTGGCAAATGTTTACTCCCTTGCAGTGGCACCCCAGGGAAAATCTTCACTTGAGACATTTGCTTTTGGATGAGCTTATCATTGCACTTAAATGTGAGCTCTTTGGAGTGCTGATTTTGCCCTCCAAGAAAATACGAATTATCACTTGCATGGTCACAATTTGTCATGGCTCTAATTGCAATGTCATATATATTCCCATCCTGCCCAAATTTGGCCACCTGGGCTCAGTCTTTGGTGCAGTTTTTGGTCCTAAACCAGAGCTATG
This sequence comes from Cettia cetti, assembly GCA_013401135.1. Taxonomy (NCBI): domain Eukaryota; kingdom Metazoa; phylum Chordata; class Aves; order Passeriformes; family Sylviidae; genus Cettia; species Cettia cetti. The sequence continues at coordinate 52,330 of VZUI01051416.1, forward strand.
TGAGCAAAAAAAAAAAAAAAAAAAAAAAAAAACTGTGAGAGAAAAGTCTCCTTTCCTCAAAAGCTGCTTTTCAGCCCAGCAACTCACCCTCTTCCAATGTCTGGATGTCTCACTTCAGTGTCATAACAGCAGCATGAGACTCTGAGGTCTTCATGTCAATCTGTAAATTAAATCTAAGTAGGAAAAGTAGCACAACTCTAGGACATTGAGTGCAACAATGTTGAATAGTGCTGTGGCGTCTCTGGCCCTGTTCTTGCATTCAGAAATTGTCTAGAGAAAAAAAATAAGGACAATCTGCTTTGCCTCTAGATAGTTTACAACATAATAAAGTTTTCTTAATAGGTTCAATTAACTATGATTAAAATAAACTTGATACAGTGAAATATATTTAATATCTGTGATAAAAATGATATTAATATAATTTGTATCACAGACAATACCATAACTGGCTCCTTCCTTAATTTTAAGTTCTGGGGGTCTTCTTTTTTAATATAGTTCAGGCCCTAAAGCATTTGCCTTATGTCTGGTGCCTAAGAAATATTCTTCTTTCTTCTGAATTCATTATCTCTTTGTCTTTGGATTTTGTCATCTTATTTACTGTGAATTTTCATAGAATCAAAAATCAGGAATTAGTACATAGAATGTGCTGCAGTCAATAATGTCTATTTGGGTTATTGAGTCTGACTCCTGACCCTGCACAGGACAGCCCAAGAATCACATCATGGGGCATTGCTCTTGAACTCTGTCAGGCTGGTGCTTGATCACTTCCCTGGGGAGTGTGATATGAGGTACAGGCACTCAACTACCCTCTGGGGGAAAAATATTTTCCTGATATTCAACCTGAATGTCCCCTGACACAGCTTCATGCTGTTTCCTCAAGACCTGTCACTGGTCACCTCAGAGAAGAGATCAACATCTGGCCCTCTACTCCCTGCATGATCAAAATGAAAATTCAATATTGAAGTTGAATAAGTCTTATGCTTAAACAAGTTTTAATTCCAAATGGAAAGAGAAATTAGAGGCATAGGACACATTTTCTCTGTATATGTTTATATCAATTTATGGCAAGTCCCCTCATCTGCCAGGAGTCTGCAATGGCTGTTGCAAGTTGATTGGAAGCCCTCAGAACCTATAAGGGGTTCTCCCTTCTGAGCGATGATGGAGATTAGAAGGCAGTAAAAATCAGGTCCTTAATTTGAGAAAGCAAAGGATATAAAGGCTCTCCTTATCTCCTGCATACACTGTTAATCAGTGGTACCAATCTTCTGAATACTGTCATGTTGAGCTGATTCACACAGACTATCATCACTGCAGAAATGATGTAGAGCAGAGTTGAACAACTTGCCAGTCTTAACAGATCGCTTGGTTCATTAATTCAGATGTAATTTTAGAAGGCTGTAAAACTTTAAAAGAGACTCCTGACCATTGTAAGCTGACTTGAAATAAGCGAATCTTAATTTTTCTGGGGAAGATGACCAGACATTTTAAAGATTATTGTTTTGTTTTATTTTTTATAATTTGAACATTTTAATATGGTTTATAATTAGACGGAATATTATTAAGCTCACAAAATCAAAAGACTAGTGTCTTCCTTTTTTTAACAGACTACTTATTTCCATAATGAGTTTTTTAATCTTCAGGTTTTTTTAAGCTCACCCAAAGGGATGTTTATGATCTTCAAAAGAAAGCTTTCTTGCTATATTAAGCAACAGCTAAAACTGAATTCTGATACAGAGGATGAGTTCAGGTTTTAGGGCATTATAAAACAACAGTGAAGTTAATCATCATGATGACTTCAGTTGATTGGATGGCTAATCACCAGAAAGACAGGACTGGTGGATCAGGTTTTTACATATTTTTGCCTTGCAGAAGCTTGATTTATTTTGGCAGATAGAAACATTATAGATCTCTCCTATGTGTATATATACTTTCTCCTTAAGATTACCAAAATGAGACATTGATACCATCTCCCCTGCAGTGTCTCCTGAAAGCGAGGAGACATCAAATCAAAGAAACATATTTCAGTTAGGAGCCAGAATATTTGCATCTTTCAGTTCATTTCCAGTGTAAACAACAAAGATGTGAGCAGGGCAGCTTGCTATTCCACACCTGTATTTCCTTAAAAGAAAAATGAAATCTTGTTACACAGCATATGAACTAAAGCTGAGATCAACAATATTCTGAAGAATAAGTTACAACCTTGGTTTACTTTTCCTCTATCTTCAAATAAAATAGCATGTGTGTCTTTCGCACGAAATTATTCATATAATCGGTAAAATAAGGAAGGAAAAAAGTTTGTCTATTTAACTTAGGAAACACCAAGATTTTGTCTTTTAGCACAGCAGTTTTCATTCTGTGGTATCAAGATCTTCTGAATAAATATTCAAATATTTATCTTATGATATTCCATCTATGCAGATACAGAAAATATTCATTATAATAAATTACAAACAAAAACAAAAGTTAAAATAACCACAAAACAGATGTTTGTTCCCAATTTACTGTAAATTTCAGGCATAAATATCTATGATATGAAACAGATATTCTCATTTCTGGTACAGTCTTACAAAACAAGGAATTTTAAAAATGAACATAGAATGGAATAACTGGAAAATATAGTGTCTCTTGTACAGATGTTGATTTTTTTTTTTTATTCATTCTAGATAGATTTTTAAAAAAATCAAAATCTAAATTCCCTAGAAAAAAAAAGGTGGAGGTAGGATGGAGGACTGGTGTGAATGCAGATTCAAAATAACTTCTCCAAAAAGCAGAACACCTAGGAATCAATATCAATAAATAAAACACAACAATGTGACATGCATTTAAATGAATGGTTTATGAGGAATGTTTGGGTGTACAAACAGAATGAGAATAGTTTATTTGGAAAGAAATATTTGAAACCTAATGAAAAATAATTCCCCAGTCCAAATTATTTGATTTTGATAGTACTGAAACAAAATGAAAAATATAATTAATGAAACAAAAATGTCTTTTTAGAAACTGTTCCTTCCTATAAAATATCCTTTTTTCAGCCACCCACATATTTGAGAGCCACTTGTTATACCTTTCCTACTGCATGTAGTGAAGAATGTCTCATTACTGATGGTACCACTGATACTCATTGGCAAGAATACATTATGGAGGTTATTGTTCCCTCCTATGTGGTCACTGTTGCTGCATTATTTGTGTGTTTTGCCAGCCCTATTGTGAAGCTGCCCAAAGTCTCAGAATGGGACTGGGAACAAAGCCCAGCAAAAGAGAAATGCCAACAGCAGTCCTGCAGCTCTCTTGGGCAGAAGGCACTTTGTAAAGCTGATTTTTATTCCACAGTACACACGCAAAATGCAGTCTTCCTAAAGTCAGACTGACCTTAATGCTCAAAAATGACAAAGTTCCTTGGGGAGTCCACATTTGTAATGCTATTGTTGTCAAATTTAATCAGGTTTTCTATCAGTTAGCCATCTATATTTTGGTTACACAGTCTATATAAAATGCACTTGTAAGCTAACTAACAGACATCTCTGCTTGTAAAACATGATATCTCAGGTCCTAATGTACAAAGCAGACACTGAGACTGACCCAAGTATTTCCTAAGGAAGATGTACTGTCTCTCAAACCAACACATAATACACTAGTGATCCAAGTATAAAAAGCCTTTTAGAGATTGTACTTCACAGAGGTAACATTGTTTTGCTGTTGTAAAACACTCATAATATTTGAAGTGACTTTCACAGCAAAATTTTAATCACTAGAAGAAATAGGTGTGCTCTTCTGAGGTTCCTCATTGCTACACAAAATGCATAATTGCAATCTCATCCCCTTATTTCCTATATCTAGTGTTTATTATATTCATCTTTTGACTGGTCAGTGTTCAGGCACAGTTCTAAGTGAATGAGTGACTGTCTTTATTTGTGGAAGTAAGATTTTGAAAGGTTTTTTAATCTTTGCCAGTAGTTTTTCTCCACCTGAGCTCATGAAGTATTACTACTGTTCTTAATGACTACACTTTGAGTTTGTGGAATAAAAAAAAAAAATTAAAAAAAAAAAAGCTAAAAGGCAGCAAAGGAAGTTAGGCTGAAGCAGATACTTCAATAATTGTTGCCAATTCTTCTGCTATTCTTGCTAAGCCTTCTGTAGTTTACATATTTTGGAGTCAGATTCTCATGCACTTACTATAAACAATTCTTTGCTGTTTATCTAACGAACTTTATTGTTGACATTTCCTCCTGGTAGGAGGGACAATTGATGGACACTTTCTCAGACCAGTGGAATTGAAGAGGTTGAACCTCAGTCTTCCATTGTAGTCTCATTTCTGGAAATCTATATAAACTGAAAGGAAAATTAAACTTCCTCTTTTCCTTCTCCGACTCTGTTGTGATGTCTGCGTCTTTCTTGTGATGGTAGTGAATCAAATAATATTTCATAGAAATGTTGAAACAAAGACCCTGTAGACACAACATTATTGGCTCTGGTAATGTCACAGAATACCACAGAGACAACAATCTGACCATGCTCAACAGCAACAACAAAAACAACAAACCATGGGACTTAAACATATGGCCTAACTTTAAATTCACATATAACACCTTTAAATAGGTCAAACATTCATAAGTCTATGAGTCAGGCAAAGATTAGGCATGTGAAATAGACATCACCCTTTGCATATAAGCTGTACCTTATGTACTAGAATCTTTAAGGTTACAGAGAAATCATATGCTATAACTGAAGCTGACAGGGAACAAACCTCACTGTCTATGCACAGCTTATTCACTGTCAGTGAGTAAATATGTACTGGGCACTACTAAGGTCAAATGTATTAAAACTTGAAGGCCACATCACTATTCATTTTTAAATGAATGCTGTTTCTCCATCCAGTTCTGCTGGAAAAAGCTCAGCTTACATAACAGGCTATTCCATGAATATTCTTGGGAAAATTAATTAATTAGTCAGTTACAACCTGAGGTACTCCTGAGTATACATAACAACTGCAAAATTTATCTCAAAATACTTACAAAGTTTGTGAGAAGATGAGCTGGAATCATATCACAGTTTCGGAAGGCAATTCCTTTGTTCCAATAAGGTACAATTTCCTGATGTCATTGAAAGTGTCACTGATCAAAACACCTCTCAAGTTCATAAAGGGCCTCTTCCTTTACAACTGGTATGTGAAATAATTCAGTTGTGCTCTCTTTGAAGACTTCATTTTCACAGTGAAGAATGGATATGGTTGAAAAGCATCAGTTGAAAGCACTTAAAATTTATTTTTATTCAGGAAAAAAATACCATTTTGAGAGAAAGAATTTCTGTTGTGACTTCTCTCTTCCTACTTTCTTTCCCTCCCACCATCCTCCACATATACGCAATAAAAACTATTTGATGAATTTTTAAGTTCCCTTTTGTGTAATTATTATGACAGCTCAGCCAATAACACCAAATTTTTCTCAGTGAGGGAAAAAAAAAATTTTCTATGGAAAATGGTAAAAGTACTTCCTGGAAATGGCAGTCAGGAAAAATGGGGAAGGGGCAGAAGGGAGATGAATTCATCTCTTGAAAACCAGAAGAAATTACTTTTGTAGAGAATGAAACTGGATGAGCTTTTCCATTCTGTTCTACCAACACCTCTCATGCAGTGTGACTCAGATGATTAAGGCTACATACTCAATCTATTTTGGCAGGACTTAGGTTATCCAGAATCACATGTATTATGTGTGCATGGGTGAGTGAGAATGAGATGGGAAGGAGGGGAGACTGTGGGCATACACGCATGGGCTTTATCTTCCTATTGGTTTTGTAGTCTTAGCAAAGAGCATCACAGAATAATAGAACCACAGAATCATAGAGTGGCCTGGGTTGGAGGGGACCCTAAATGTCATTTTGTTAAAATAATTTTTTGCAGTTACACAGCCAGTTGGAAGTCTGCTAGTGTGTTGATCAGGGCTGTAGTCAGCCGATACACGGTTCTATCCAGAAATTCTGCTCACACTGGGGGCCAGCAGTTCCTGGTCCCTCTCTAGGGGATTAATGTAACAGTATTAACTAAGAACTCTGTCTGGTTGCCTTTCAAGACCAGAAAAAATAGCTCAGACACTGTCTAACCTCATGTGTGATACGAGATACAGAATATCCAAAAAAAAGACAATACCGGGACTGCCAGTCTCCACAGAGACAAAAATAAGTGTTCTTCCTAATGTCCTGAGAGAAAAAGCACACAATGTGCCCTTTCACTTTCTCAAAATTATCCACACACACACTTGCTTTTTTCCTGTTAACTCTAAATCCTTTTACTATTTCTAATGATCTGACAAATAGATACAGGTGCCTGGTGTGTTTGTGATCCTTTCACTCTTTGAATTGCTGAACCTGGTTACTTGTGTTGGGTTATTGGTCACTGAAGTAACAAAATATTTTCTCTGCTTGAAACTTGTACAGTAGAAATAAAATGAATGTCAAATAATAAACTATTCTGCCCAATCAATAATTAGCTTTTATCACAATATTGTTCATAATTTAAAACTACCAAGAAGATTTTGATGATGATCATTCTAGATAGGCACTCAGACATATGAATATAGGTATATAAAGCCAGCATTGATTTGTACACTTTTTCAAAAGCGTAGTCCTATTTTTTTTTCCTATAGGCACAAAGTAAGGTAAATTTAATTTATTTAAGTGAGCAAAATTGCCACTAAATCTTTCTGAGATTTTATATCTATGCTTCTGTACATTATTCTTATGTGATTCTTCTATCTCGCCATCACAGTGTCTGATCTAAGAGACAGGATTGTATTGCTTTCAAATGCAGTGTCTAAAGTTATGTTGATGGTAAAGAGATGAGATATTTAGATATATTCAGCTATTTAGTCTATGTACATGGTTGCCATGATGCATCAATAATCCAGTTTATCTTAGTTCTTTCCCTTGTTAAAGAAGAATAAAAACAAAACCAAGAGAAAAACATGAAGGCCTTTTCTGGTGTTTTAGTTCAATTTGCCAGATTTCTAAGAACTATTATATTTCAAAGGTTTCAATCATCTCCCAGCCGCCTCAAAAAGACAAGATCATTCAATTTTTTTTTTCTACATTATATATATGCAACATGTATAAAAGAGCATAATGCATAGAAAAAATTGTAATTCTAAAAAATCATAAATCTTCTTCATGTGTTAATTTTATTTGGTTTTGGTAGCTTGACTTCAATGAATGAAGTATCTGTTAATAAAAATATTTTTGTCTTCTAAAACTTTGAATTATTCTTTTTAAATGACTAGATTTCCTCTTTTTCTTCAAAGACTATTGACAATTGTTTAGTCTTCCATTTTCTCTCTAATGTATGTATCTTTCCCATCTTGTAACTCAGTTTAGTTCAGTTTTTGTTAGGAGTTATTTTTAAGCTTTGTTTCCTTTAAATGAGAATATAATACAGTGAGAGCTTCATCCACTGCTGCCACAGCCCCTTTCCTTTCCTAGAAATGTAATCAAAGGCATTTGTTTTATTGACTTGAATCTTGAGAAAGTACATGTTTTGAAAGAGCAAGGATTCTGCTCTAAAAGACTTAACGAAAAAGCTAGAAGACTTTTCCTCACATACACCTTCTATCTTCTCCACTGACACATTGAAAAATACATATGAAAACACTAATAGAATTTAACTAATACTTAAAACTTTTATATGAAATATTTTATAAGAGAAACATTTATTGTGCTTGAAAATCTTTGCATTTAGCTATTGATAATCTTTAAGAAGGAAAAAACTCTCATACTGAAGCATAGCTTGTAAGGTGAACACACTATACAGGCCAATGTGTTTTTCACAGATAGTTTCAGGCCTTGTTACATAATGCATGTTTTAAGACTCTGAAAATCAGCATTTTGGACTTGCTAGGAGGTAGAACAAAATTCCAAACCAAAAAAATCGAGGTAAAATGAGGAATACTGACCAATCAAAGGCCATAATATCTGCTTTATTGTTCGGAAAATTTCAAGAAATTTCAAGAAATTTCAGTTCCAGATTACTGGCTTCTACTAAAGCTAAAAAGCCACCTCTCACTGTCCCTGAAGCAGAGAAAATACTTTCTACTGCTCTGGATATTCTTACTCAAATGGGTCAGCTGTGGGACTCATGCAAATGCTGTTAAGCAGAGTTGTATGAACAAATAGGAGATCAAATCTCCCACTTCTGTACTCCTTCCTGGGTAACACTTATTTAAGCATGAAAGTAAGATGCCTATGTGAAACCTTTGGTGTCTAGAAAGTCCCGGAAGGGTAGGAGAGATTATTTGGGAAGTTTGTTAGAAAAGCAGGCATCTAAATCCTGTCTGTAGTGGAAAGAGCAGAGAGAGACCACATTCTGGTCTACCAGCTAACTCAGTACAGCTCAACTGCAAACACACACATCATTTTCATTTTTCTCCAGAAAAAGACAAAACTGCTTACAGGGTTCTTGGCATACACCTTTTTCCAGACAATGGTTGAGCACTCTCTGGAAATGTAGGAATTAACACAGGCCAAAGCTGTGACAGCAGTGGACTGACACATAGACACCATGAATGAGCTTTGTCTAGGAGCCTATGTAACCTTACTGGGTAAAACAGCAATAGGGAACCAGAATATTGAAAATATCAATATAGACGATAGACAAGTTTGAAATCATCTGTGGGGTAAAGAAAGGAAGGAAGGACACTGAGTGGGAGGCATTCATCTGAGAAGCAGATCTCAAGACAGGTATACTCATGCATTCTTTAGAAATATGGACAAGAATTCAAAACTAATTTTGAGACAAAGCTGAGGACTTGTGAATCAGAGCAGGAAGATGATGTGTCAGAACTGAGATTGGATACACAAAAATCTTCAAGGAAGCCCACAATTGCATTATTTACTTCTGCTCCTGAATAAACATTTTCTGTTTTTCTTCAGTAGACACATGGTTTTGCTCATTTTCTTTCTACTGTGTATGGTGGACTGTTCAAGATACTTCCTAAAAACTGATTTACACTTTCAAATATGAGTCATAAACCAACTTATTTCTGTTAGGTATATTTTATGAAGAGAACATGTGGGTTCATACAAAACAGGTCTGAGATCAGGAAAGAACCTCTGTGAATGTATAACTGTTACCAGACTAAGCATTCCTGTTCCCAACCAATTGACAATGATTACTAATTAAAAATGAAAAAACTATTGCTTTATTTCCCCTAACCTTGAATCATGTGTGCAGTTTGGGGTACCACAGCATAAGAAAGGTATAAAGCTATTAGATAGCATCCAAAGGAGGGCATCAAAGGTGGTAAAGGGCCTTAAGGAGAAGCCATATGAGGAGTGGCCTGTTCAGCCTGGAGGAGGCTGAGGAGAGATCTCACTGCAGTTACAGCTTCCTTGTGAGGGGAAGAGGAGGGGCAGCCTCTGACCTCTTCTCTGAGGTGACCAGCGACAGGAATGGCTTGACGCTTTGTCAGAATAGACTTAGGTAGGAAAATGTTCTTCCCCCAGAGGGTGGTTGAGAACTGGAAGAGGCTCCTCAGGGAAGTGGTCACAGCACCAGCCTGAGAGGTTCAGGAAATGTGTGGACAATTCACATGGTGTTACTTTTGGTGATGGTCCTGAGCAGGGAAGAGCTGAACTCAATAATCATTGTAAGTCTTTTCCAATGCAGTATATTCTGTATTTTTTTTTATTTATTGTTGAACGTGTCAGTAAAGCAACTGAAGCATAAGAAATGTGGTGTGCGATGTAATCAACAGAGGGAAAACCATTTTCTGTTTAAAAGTTTATTTAAGAATAAAAAGCACACAAATTTCCTGGTCTTTCTTCCCATTAATCATTTACAGTGGATAAGAAACCTTAGTAAGCAATTAAAATTGAATTTTTAATAAAAAAACAACATTCTACAGAATGCAGCAGGCAAAAACTGCTATAAAGAGATAATCACAAACCGTAGATTAAAGGCTTCATTTTATCACCTAGCAACCTTACTCATACCTGCCACTGTTGCAAACAATATAAAATAAAAGTTTTTTGATTCTGGGGCTACTACATTGAAATTAATTATACAATTTATGCTGCTATTAACATTAATAAAATTATAACCAGTGAGATGAAACGTACTGAAATCAAACCAAATTCTCATCTAAATTGGTCATTTCAGGTGTCATTTTTTTTAACTTTCTCTGCTTAAAAATTTAATCTATAGCTTTATTTTTATTGCATCACTCCTAAAAAGAGTGGAAATGATCAGTTGATTATATTGGTCTCCAGTCTATGTTTAATGAAAGGTAGTCACTAGGATTTTCAGATATTTAAAAAAAAAAAAACCAAAAAAGGATTTCTTTTTTGTTCTCTAACAACTTAGATAGCCAATATCTACACAGTATATAATGTACTTCAAAATAGTTAAGTGGAAAATAAAATGGAGAACAAGGAAAGCTCTCTACTCAGTCACGCAGGTTTTTCATCACCTTTATAGCCTGGTGTCCAATCGAATTTTACATGAAACTTTTCCCTGTCCAAAAGAGTTTAATACTAATAACAAACATCATTGTTTAGAAGAACAAAGGTAGCAAAAATTAAAATCAGCATATGTATTTTACTTTTCTGTTTAAAGGGTGACAATAATTGCAATAATCACAACTCCTGCAGCTATGGCTATGCAGCCTCAGATGATAGCATCTTTAGAGTGTTCCTTTTAGCACTCAAATGTAGACACTGATTTTCACTGCTGCAGGTTTATGCCCTAGTCTACAGCTGTTGGTGTTCAGGTACCCTCATATGTGTTTTAATGTTGTGGATTGGATAAGGTTTTATTTGAAGGGAAGCAGCACCATCTATTGCAACCTGATATCTTAGCTCTAGATGATATAAAGACAGACTTGGCATGAGCCCAGTTTTCAAGTCTTTCTTGCCTGCACTTTCATAAATTTGTCCTTGTCCAGCTTCAAATGAGATTAGCATCTCACTTAGTATATGGTGGTGCAGGGACAGGGCTGTGTTCCATGCATGCACATGTCTAATAAAAAGTCACATCTAAGAGATAACTGTTTACAAACTAAGATAATATAATAGCATAAGCCTAGTCCTGAATAACTGTTGCTTTTAAATTACTTGGCTGGAGTTTTCATTTCTGAAGTGGGAGGACAGTCAAAAGTTAGGAGCATATTTTACCCAGGTGATATTCTCTCAAAATTTTCTTCCAAAAGCAGCATTAATGTAGGTGTGCAGTACAGTATGTTCTTCTAATAATGACAGTGCTATTGTCATCCATCTATATTTCTGGTTCTCTTTTTTTTTTCAGACTGTCTACAAAGCCTGGCTCTGTTCCCAGTATTTTGAAGTCACACAGTTTCACTGCAGCAACAGAATTCCTTGCAAGCAATACTGTTTGGAGGTTCAAACGAGGTGTCCCTTTATATTACCAGACAATGATGATGTCATCTATGGAGGACTATCAAGTTTCATCTGTACAGGTATAGTATAGAAAAAGTAACTTCACTTGTTTTTCTAAGTCCAAATATCATGGATTTAGCTCAAACTCTGAGAGCCTAAAGGTATTCCACATCAGAAAGATTTGTTGGAGCTGCTAGGATTTGAGCTCAGATCTACTAATACAGAGTTATGCTGCAGCCTGCCAGTCATCAGCTTTAAAAAACAAAATTTCTAGAAAAAAAGAGTTCAGGTTATTTTTTACACTTAATAATTTGGTGGGGGATTTCTTTTACTTCATGTCATGCGGTACTCAAATAAAGAGGTTGCATGCCATGCAATATTCAGAAAAAAAAAGAGAAAGGAGGTTCCAGTTTTTAGCATATTCACCTTTGTTTGCCCACATTCTTATTCCAGTTGAATAAAGAATTGGAAGTACAGCATTCAAAATTGTGCTGCACCTCTCAGAAAGTGTTCAAAAAAAGATCTTTCACTAGTGAAGAAGTTTAAGAATCAGTTGTGAACAACTGGTCTTTGTTTGTTTCCTATGGAGTCTGGTTACATTCTATGAATATTTTTTTGTTTTAAAAGGTATTTCTAATATATATCTCAGGTATCACAGATACCTTTTTCAGGAATAGATGGAAGTCATCCACACAAAATTTCAGCTTAAAAATCATCTTCAGATTTCCAGTGCCTAGACTATCTATAATCTGAGAATCATGAAGATATTCAGGCAACTTATTCCCAGTAAATTAATAAAAAAGAATTTCAACACTTAGATCATTTGACACCCTCATCTGAATGTCAGAAATTAAACTGTCTTCACCTCTAATTTAAGAATCCACCAGAAATTTTGATACTAAATAAGTTGTCTAAGGTAAGCTATTTAAAACCATAGTCAGTTGTAAAAATCCATAATGTTATATATCATCTCAAATGCAAGATCTTGGCAACTCACTTCACCTTATACCCTGTGTTTAGATTTAGGGTGATTCTGGTAGCAAGGCATTTACTGGATTTTTTTCTTGGAGATTAAACCTATTGCACACAATCAAGCACACCCACATGCAAAAGAAAATACAACAAAAAGTGAGCTGAGTTACAATTTTGAATCATCAATAAGGTGTTTATCACTTCAATGCATTTTCAAAAAATTAATGGCCTTCTAATATGTATATGCAATAAGCAAATAAACATTTTTTTACAGTTTAAGGTAGTATGGTAGAAGTGAGAGACTTAGGAAAATTTTATTCACCACAGGTGCACAGCCCATGTGTATGCGCATGTGTTTATGTATATGCACACGTACACACACATATACACAATGGCAAAAAAACCAAACCAACGGCAAACAAACTCATCTTGACATGTATTTCAGAAGATCTGCTAGGAAATATAGATCCATCTCTTCATTTTCCTAGTATAATTCATAATCCAAATTCCTTCCTAAAACACACAAAATAGATGATTTTGAAAAGATTACTGACATCTCTGAGTTTGGGATGAAAAAGCAGCTTTAGGGGAGGATTAAGCTCATTTCATTGCAGGTATTAATAATGTGGGTATCTACACATCAACTCTGTGACTAAGCTCTTGCTAGGGTCATTGGTGTACTGGTCTGTAGAGCTGAGAGCCATTTAATTCACCCTGAGTCGGCACCTGCACCTGATGAGAGGACTTGTTCACATCACTGGCTGCTGTTAGTCACCAGGGTCTTATTGCAAACACTTAAAATCAGGGTGACCTAAATCTCACCTCAGCAGTCCACTAACAAATATTTGGTTGAACTTTTTGTCTTCTCAAGTCCAAACCCAGCAGACCAGAGCTTGTATTCACAGACCCACAGGAGTCAGTATGCTGAGCCTAGAGAGTTGTGTGCAAGGGAAGATGTTGAGGCTAGGTACAAGGCAGCAATTCAAACTCTGTCTGGAATACAGGTCCATTTTCACCTTATTAAGCAGCAGCTTAATTAGACTGCTTCCTGCCACTAAACAATGAGAAATTAGACTATAATCTGCTGCAAGAATAAAGAATTATACCTCTCTGCAGCTTAATGAAAACAGATTTATTTCATGCAAAGTATGGTGAGCTCAACAACAGACAAAACACTTTACCTCAGCACAGTTTGTGATAGATAACTTTAAATCATTTTGAAGAAAAACAGCTGAAAGAAGGTCACCCATGTCTTGAGGGACATCTCCTACTGCTCTTTTTGTGAGTTTCTGCCTGTTAAACACCTTCTGAAATTTCTAGCTATTGATCTGTCTCTTCATCAGAAAAACACAAAAGAGTAAGGTCAAAAGGTATTTTTATTTAATATTTAGGTGTCAAGAAAATGTATACAAGGGAAAGCTGATTTTATTTGGTATTGACTGCAGTCCAGAGCTCAGGATGAACACAAAAACATTACCTGTAGTGTTCCAGTGGCAGCCAGGTAGAGGTTGGTGTGGCTCCATACCCCGTGCTGGGTGGTGCTCTGGCTGTAGGAGGTCCCACCTCCCCTTTCAATTCTGTCCTACTGCAGCAGTAAATCAGAGCACAGAGATCTGCTGGAGATGAGAGCATGGCAGCACTGGTGGACAACAGGAAACGTGCACTTTTTTTTTTTTTTCCTTTCAGGGCAGGATTTTTGTGATGTTGGGATCTGAAAAAAAATGGAGGCAGTAAAAGGAAATAGTAACAAGGGTTTTACCCTTCTTTGGAAGATCCACATAATGAGAAAACAGCATAGAACTGGCTATTTTTCCCCAAGAAATACTGCAGTGATTTTTGTATTTGTCATTAAATTAAAAAGAAAGAAGTGTCTGGTTTATAATATGGATTAATAGCAACTTCTTGGAAATTCCTGAGGACCTCATATAGTAAGTAACAAGTATTCTAGCCTGAGAATGTCTAACTTGATCACCTCCAAAGAAAGCATATCATAGGAAAGGGAGAAGGCATGCTACATTCATTTTGTATCACCAGAACTTGTCTCTTGTAGAAATGCATATGAGGGTGTGGAAAAACTACAGTGCAAAAGAAAATACTTGAGAGATTAATCAAAACAATCAGAATCACAGTGTGATTCTGGTTATGGAAATATGTAATTAGATAGAAAGAATTTAGTGTTTCCTTGTTGCCCAGAGAATAGAAGGACATAGAAGGAAAAAATTTGATGCTTCCATCAGGGGTTGTGCTTTAACATGCTGGTTTTCAGATTCATTAAAGTGGAGTGATTACTTTCAGTTTAGACCTTTGGAGTTCATATCCATAGGACTAAAGTATACAATGGCTTCATCCAATGTTTCTTTCTACAGCTCAGCTGTCTAGAACTGCCCATGCAAACCAGAATCTCATTTGAGGGAGATAACAATAGTTTTCAGGTGTACATACACACATATCAAATTACAGCAAATTAGACCCATGCAAAGTTCCAGATCAGGGTTTTTAAGTGTAACTTCTAAGAAAACAGCGTTCATACCAGCAGGATGATTTTCTATTGTAAATGTAGTCATCTCCTCCTTAACTAAATAAGGAGATGGTCTACAGCAACATACTACACTACACCAACCATTAATGCACTTTTGGTCTACAAAATTAGACTACAGGTAGGAAAAATCCTTTAGGAGGCATTTAGGGTTGACATGAGATAGACACTAGCTGCTTCCTTGTACAGATCTTCCCATATTCTCAAAATTACTTGTTATTACAGACATAACCTATTCTGACTGCTTGGAGAAACTGCTGTCCACATGCCAAGTCTGGACCAGTTTAGAGTGCAGACTTAGGGCTAATTATGTTCCTAAGGGATTTCTTTGTAATGACCATGACTTATGGTCTCTTCGTGCCCTGTGGCATAACAGGGCCATCATCCACCATCAATTCTCAGGCCAGAAATCCCAGCTTCATAGTTACACTCTTTATCTGTACAATAGATGTCATGGCATTTAATAGAGAAGGAGAGCTCCTCTTTAAAGGAAAGGAAGGGAATGTAGTGAGCAGAGATGTGTTGTATTAACTTCTTCCAAAAGTAGCATGACAGGCTTACCTACTTGCTAAGAGCAGTGCCATCAGAATGAATCTTCTGCCAGCAAGAGGAGAATCAAATTTGTCTATACTCCTGTGTTCCATTCTCCTGTATTGAACAGACTTCTGGGACTGTTCAATCAGAAGGAGAAAGTAAAAGGAGAGAAGAGGTAAGTAGACAGGTGATTCAGGTGCTTTAGATCACTAAAATCTTTCTGCTCATAATAATTTAGTCTCCTAATTTTATGTGTTCTGATTAACATCTCAGTTGCTTGGAACACAGCGTGAATCAATTTTTGGCAAATAACAGTAACATATGTTTTATGTGATCCATGCAAAGAAACACTTCCATGGAAACTCCACCTCCTTTAGAGTAAAGAGTTCACTGGAAATAAATCTGTCAGTTATGCTTCATAGCACACACTAATGTTTCCAAAGACATAGTGAGAATTATTACAGAGAATTCTCATCAATCTGTAGAAGAAGTTTGACGACTTAGAAAGCTCAGCAAAAGTATTAGGAGAAATTCTGTAAACTGCAGCTTCCCTCTCAAGGGGCAGATGTGTGATTGGGTTCCACCATTATAGTGTGCCTCTTTCAAAACAGATGTCCTGATTTCAGAACAATTTGAAAAACAATTTCCTTGAGAAAATGTGGTATGTAGAAAGCAATACAATTGATCTCTTTTGTAGAACAATTCAAGATGAGAAAATCACTTTGAGTTCAATCTGCTTTATGTTGTTCTTGGCAAATTCAAAAAACTCATATATTTGATACAAATTCTTCCTCTAAAAATATCTCATAATGTGTCATTTGCCTCCTGTCTGCACCTCTTAATAGGTCTTAAAATATCAAAATATTGAGCTAACACAGACAGCAGGACAAATCCCTTTTATGTTTGACAAGCATGGTTTATATCATTACTAGGTATGGTTCTGCTTACAGGGAAAATTTGACATGGCTTCTACAGCAAAATCTGCCAACTAAATGCCTCATCTTTTTGAGTCTAGTGTCCTTCTAGTCTTGAGTATTGGGGTTTTCCTATGAATGAGGTAGGTCCCATATCATAAGAGGTTTATCTGTAAATATTCTTCTCCTATAATAATGACCCAGACAATTTACTTATTGATATCCCTAAACTTTCAGTGGTGACACAGTACTTAGATATGTATAATCCTTTCCTATCATACCACAACAGTACATCCTTTTGATCAAATATTCTACTTATAGGAGGAACTGGGAAAAGACAAATGCTTTCTAGAAGCAAATTTTCCTGTATCAAAACAGTAGAGGTAAAAATCTTCGTTGTTTAGTTTTGAGAGTCAGTTATTTACTCATTTTTCTGACTTACAGCAGCTCAGTTTTAGAGGGGTAACACTGATTTACACAAGCAGCAGAAAATTGGCCCTATTCATAATTTAGGGAAGAAATCATGAAGAAACATGTGTATCTATATATACATATTCATATATATCATGAAGAAACATTATGAATTCTTCTTGGATGTGGGAACATACACATATACATAAGAAAATGTTTATGACTTGACTATCTGAATAACCAACACATAGCGATAAAAAAGTCTTTAAACAGAGCAACCCAGATCTCCAACCCAGATCTCTTCCAATAATTGGAGTAGAAAAATGGAAGTTAGTATTTTCAAAAAAGCTGAACAATCTTAGTCACCAGTTTTAGAATAATCTGTTTGAACAATGAATAGTTTATTAATTTTCAATATTCTTCTACATATAATTTTGTTTCTTTTTTTGTGAAAGATATAAAATACATGTCTAATCATAATGATGTGTCACAGACACAGCAATTTAGAGATTGAGAAGACCATCTGGATAAGATCAAAAAGTTCTGGCTTCCAGATCAGTTGTAAGCAAGCAGTGAAATCTACTCATATAATATCTAAAGTGTTCTCTTGACTTCTGTAGTTGGAAAATGTTAATACTGAAATCTCAGAAATAATTCCTCAGAAACAGAAATGCCATGCAGAGTGCTGGCATTCACTGATACAATGATGTCAATGCTGGATGGATCACTTTTGGCAGACATTATTTACTTCGGGCTTCACAATAAAATGGAGCATTCAAAACTTCTGGTATACTGCATCCACTTATCTTGTTTCAAGGTCTTTTCTTTGAGCATGAGAAGTTTCATATACCTCTCAAAAATAATCAGAAATCTATGTGAAAAATGAACACAGGTTAGAGTTCTACAGAAAGCAAAGAAAGGAAAAGCCATAACATATCATAAGATCTGTTTTGTTTCTGTGGCTTCCCAAATACTTACCCAGCAATGACAACACATATATCAACCATACCAGTTTCCCATAATGCAGAATACTATGGCTCCATAGCTCTTTCTGTAAAAATAAACCAAGAAGCCAAGTCAGACCACCTGCTGTAGATTCAAATCCAGCCACAAGTGTTACACATCCTGACAGTGAAGAGGAAAGTCATAGGAATACAACCACTGCTTTTTACAGGCTGTTTCCTGCAGCTACTCAGGCAGGAACTACAGCAGTCTCTGAGTTAGATGGTGATTTAGCTGATCTGCAGACCATGCATGCATCAACAGTCTTTATTATTTCAATTTTTGTGTAAGAACTTGCTTAGATTTTACCGCTTTTTCCCCAAGGCACATTCCACAAAGTGAATATGATATTCATGCTGTCACTCTTTTTTCTTTCAGTCTGATTCAGCTGAGCAGGATATACAGGATTTATCTATTCATGTCTCCATTAACAATCTCAGTGGAATCAGTAGCCTTAATAGTTGCATCAGCATTGATATCACACAATCCCTACAGATGTATACTTCCGTGCCTATCATCAAAATGTTGTCTTCATGTGGGAAAAAACCTGTCTGATTACAAAGAAAAGAGAGAGCTTTTACATGACCTTTGTGAGTGATAGTGTATCTGTCTGGAGGATGATTTGAAATCAAAAAGTCTCCTGGCAAATTCGAGATCCTCAATTATAAAGAAGGTCCAAGTACCTCCACATGGACTAAGATTTCTGCTGGTGAAATATAGCTGAGTGCTGGGAAAAGTTGGGAAATGAAGATACAGAACTGAGCATTTTAAGTAAAAAGTGAAAAGCAAAGTACATTTCAAGCCAGTAACAGCTAACCTGTCAGCCTCAGAAATACAGTTACAAAACATCCAATATAAAATAATGATGTCTACAAACTGAACCATAAAGACAAATGAGGGAGGGGGAAGCCTTGGTGGTTTGGTGGGTACAGATGTAATTTTTATTTCTTATACCCATATATTTAACATTTAAAGAAAACAAAACTCGGACAAAAGGGAGAGAAGCAAATGTACAGGCAGTGGAAACATGGGCAAGTAACTTTGGAAAGGCATAAAGATGAAATCAGGTTATGTAGGCATGGAGCAAGGAAGGTCAAGAGAATGCTGGACCTGAACTTGTCAAGACATGCAAAGAATTTTTTTAAAGGGCTTCTCTACATCTATTAACAAGGACAGGAAGGCCGAAGAAGGTGTATCTCCATAAACAATGTTAGAAAACTGATAACAGTGGAAGAAGAGGAGGCTGAGGTGCTCAAAAACACTTTTGCCTCAGTCTTTAAAGGCAATGTCTCTTCCTATATCTTTTAACTGTATGGACAGCAGGGTGTGGACTGGAGCAAAAGTCCCTCCCACTGTAAGTAAAGGTCAGGTTCATGACCTGAGGAACATGAACGTGGCATAAGTCTATAAGACCCAGTGAGTTACATCCCCAGAGACCCAAAGGAATCAGATGGTGTAGTTGCCAAGCCACACTCCATGTTATTTGAAAAGTCATGGCAATCAGGTCAAGTCCCAAGTGACTGGAAAAAGACCAACTCATCTTTAAAAAGAGTAATAGTAGATAGGTCAAGGAAGATGCTGGGAACTACAAACCTCTCAGACTCGCCTCTGTGGCTGGGAAGATCACAGAACAGATCATTCTAGAATCTGTGCTAAAGCACATGGAGAACAGGGAGGTGGTTTGAGACAGTCAACATGGCTTCAACAAGGACCAGTCCTACCTGACCAACTGAGCAGTCTTCTACAATGAAGTGTTATTTAATATCTTTATCAATGAAGAGATGGAGCTCACCCTTAGTAAATTTACAGATGATAACAAGATGGGTGGAGTGATTGACACATCCGAAGGATGGGATGACATCCAGAGAGACCTAGGCAAGATCAAGAAGTGGGCCCGTGGGAATCTCATGAGGTTTAAGAAGGCCAAGTACAAGGTGCTTGGGTTGAGGTAACCCCTCAAATAAAAACTGGCTGAGGCATGAACAGATCAAGAGCAGCCCTGCCCAGAAGGACCTGGGGGTGCTGGTGGATGAGAGACTGGATCCAGCAATGTGTGCTCTCAGGGCAGAAAGCCAGCTGTGTCCTGGGATGCATCAAAAGCAGAGTGGGCAGAAGGGCAAAGAAGGTGACACTGACCCTCTACTTTGCTCTGGTGAAACCTCACCTGAAACATTGCATCCAGCTCTGGGGTTCTGAACACAGGAAGGACATCAACTTATTGGAACAAGTCCAGAGGAGGGACACCAAGTTGACCAAAGGAATGGGACACTTTTCCTATGAGGAAAGACTAAGAGAACTGTGATTTTTCTCCCTGGAAAAGAAATGGCCTTGGTTCCCCCTAATTGTGGCCTTCCAGTACTTGAAGGGAGCCATGCAAGAAAAATGGAGAAAGACTTTTTAAATAGTGAGTGGTGATAGGACAAGGGGGAATGGTTTCAAACTGAAAGAGTAGGTTCATATTAGATATTAAGAAGGTGTTTTATGAAGAAATTCTTTACTGTGAGGGTGGTGAGGAACTGGAGTAGGTTGCCCAGAGAAGTTGTGGACTCCACATCCCTGGATGTGTTCAAGGCCAAGTCGGAGGGGGCTTTGAGCAATCTGATCTAGTGAAAGGTGTCCCTGCACACAGCTGGGAGGTTGAAACTAGATTGTCTTTAAGGTTGCATCCTACCCGAGTCGCTCTATGATTCTATGAATATTTTGATAAAAGAACAAACTAGTTTTTCCCCCTTGATTTTCCAAGGAGATGTAGCCAGCTTATCTGGATTTCTAGTTAAGTCACACATTTGTAAACCTCTGACTTAGTAGATGGACTAATTAGATTGAAGGGGCAAAAACTTATATTTATGGCTACCAACAGGTATGTGCTGAAGAACATGTGTTGTGTTCAGTACAAAAGGTCTTACTGAATTAATCTAAATATTCTACACTGTCATATGAATAATTGTTTTGCAGCTAATTGTTTATTTAATATGCAACTGCAAATTCAAAGCCTAAATTCAATTGCTGAATTGAAATAAAGAGGAAATATAATTTTACATTAAGGAACAAGTTCAATTCATCTTTGAATGTGGAGTGGTCATCAATTTATTCATAATTCAGTAAGTGCATGTCAACTATTTAATACCTATTGATTGCCAACTTAAATACATAGCTTTTATTTCAAAGGAAATCTGGGTTTTCCAATAAAAAGAAAGGCAGAAAATATAGTTTGAAAAGTAAACAAGCCTCTGTGGGATCAAAGCATTAGCCATTCTCTGTGTCTTTTCAATTACTACTAATCATTTGAACTGCTGCAGTTCACAGAACAAATCATGATTCCCTGCTTTAGGAGGCATTGTCTGTATGTTGCAATGTTTTAAAACAGACTTATATACACAAACACCAAAAAGATGGGTCTTAGAAAATGAAACTGTTTTATTATATCTTCAAGGAACAATCGTCCAGAAGTTCCAAAATGCAATTCAATTTCTGAAAGAAAAATGTGATCCTTTCAGCTATGATCTAGAGTGAGAATAATTTTTTTTAACATTTGGAATGCTGCATTAAGTTTCTAACTGCAGAGGTGGAAAAATTGGTCAGGTTTGGCATAGGATAAACTCTCAATACATGAACATGAAACAAGTTGATCTCATTCCTGTATCTTAAAATTTGGTTAAATACAAAGAAAAAAGTAACTTTATTTGGACTCAGTCGTAGCATAGCAGACAATTGTGTCAGCTATGTAAAAATGTGTCAATCTAGGCATCTTAGCATTCTTAGCATACCCAACAGATTTTTCGTTTAGTTGCAGATCAGTATTATGGAAGTAGGAACCAAAGCATTCAGGTTTATCATATTTTAAGTTGTACTGCTTATCTTTACAGGTTATTCACAAAGTACAAGAAATCTGGTGTCCAGACCTAAGAATGTTACACCTAAATTGCCTTTTAAAAGTAGTATTGTTGTTGTGTTATTTTGGAGAAAATGTAATTCTTGTTCCAAGGAATAAAGCTGCTTTCAAAATCACTATCCTAATATTTCAGTACATATAGATTTTTTTTCCCCTAGAAAAACCTTGTTCTACCACAGAGCATATTTCTTACTGTAGAATTTAATCTATGATCAGTTTAAATGGAGAAAAGGTGTTTGCTTATTATGTTAGACATTCTTGCATTTGAACATTAGTTAAATAGCCAAATAAGCTTATTTTAATTTATCAGAGGCAAAGGTTAGTAAGAAGCAAACAGAACACTCTGGTTATATTAATCTCTTATATAGTAATGCAGACAGCACTGACAAATTCCAAAAAGAGTTCTTAGTGTTCAAAAAGTCATCATCAGATCATTTGAACTCTGTAAAGTTCAAAGGCAAAAATTACCTAGCTGTACAATCAGAAACATCAGGAGATCCAATCATTGTGTAACAAGGACAGATTGTTTTCAACTCTGGGATATGTTAAAGGCAATTTCCAGCTGGAAGAACTTAGATGAGGTAGGATAAACAAGTAGGTTCTAAATAGCTCTGTTTGGAAGCTCTTCCTGTGATGCAATTTTATTTCCATAGGTTTGAAAATCAAAATAGCCAATATCATCAGTACATCATAATTTCTTATTTAATGCCTATCTTTATGTGCTCACATACTGATAGAAGAATTTCAAGGTCCAAATTTTGTGGAAACATCCTGGTTGTTTAGTTTTTACTTCACCATTGGTTGTTACTTCCCAAAAAGGAAGAATTCAAACACCCTTATCATTCAAATATCAATAATTGCTTTTTAATGTTGCTTCTTTGCATAGTCATGCTCAGTGTCAGACTTCTATTGAATGATCTTTTGATGCTTCTTCCTGTTAGATGATGCATATTCCTTCAACAGCTCTAATTATACAGAATGATAGGACTTTGGCGGGGCCTCAGTGTCACCCAAAGATATGGATTCAACAGCTTAGACTAAATGACAACTGTTCCTTCAAGCTATTACATCAGCCAATCCTTATGCTTGGTATTTATTTTTCTTTTGTGTTTACCCTACAGGGCTCTATGAAAACTATCCAACCAATGCAGAACCAGAATGCTGTGATGTCAGATGGGGACTATTATCAGATCATCATCCCAAAGGGACTATAAAAACAAGTGGCTCAACAATGTGTCACAGGACATCGCTCACAGTTTCATCAGCATCAAGACTGTGTAACAGCAGACTTAAACTGTGTGTTCTTGTATTAATTCTCTTACATACAGTACTTACAGTCTCAGCAGCACAGAACTCAACAGGACTGGGCTTTGGAAGCATAACAACTTTGGAAGATAATTCAACCAATGAGGAATAAAAGAAAGGATTCATCCTACATGATAGAAACACAAGAGGCCCAAATTACTACAGTCAAAAATAACAAGGACTGAGCGCTTTACCCTCAGATCTCTTCTTGAATGACCTTTTGGGTAAAATGAAAGGAATGGGCCACTACCTAAATAACAAGGACACACAAACACAGCCTTTTATTGACTAAAAGGCTGTTTGGTGATTTAACTTTCTCACACCATTTTATACACTGTGTTTTAATGTTTGGAGTTTCTTTTTTTTTGTTTGTTTGTTTTTTGCACTTGTTAATACAGGATTTTATTTTTGGGACAGTTTCTCAAAGCTAAATTAAGTCTTTTCTCTGTCAATATATTTCTAGTCATTGTGTGTGTTCATCTAATAGTTCTGTCTTTTATGTCCTGTCAGTTTCTATTAGAGGAATGACTGCTATGATTTCATGACATAGCAAAAAAAAAAAAAAAAAAAAAAAAAAAAAAAAAAAAAAAAAAAAAAAAAAAAAAAAAAAAAAAAAAAAAAA